>JANBPT010000782.1:0-23257 GCA_027575765.1 Tieghemiomyces parasiticus
ATGGATTGGCCGTGCCACCTGGCCCATTGCCGCCTACGTTGTTGTTTTTCTATTCTGTTACACGGCGGGATAACCATCCTCTTGACCGCCGAACCCCGGATTGTTCGCTTCCGATACCCAAGGCTACCAATGGGAACACCAGGGCGGCGAGTGGCCGATGCTTGGTTAAAGGGCTTCATAAAGGTCCTCCTCTGGGGCAACGCAGGTTGTGTGGTTGGGCACTGGCCGTCTCTCCACCGCAAGTTGGTCACTACGGAATGGGGGTGTCGGCTAGCCTAGGGGTAGGGCTGCCAATTGAGGATCGCCGGCGCTTAAGGGGAGATTGACATGGTCGGAAGTGGCCCATTGCTCACAGGCTGCGCACCGATAACAAGTTGACGGGTGAACCAGTGTTATCCGCCCTCCCCCAACTGAGTGACTGTGAAATTTGGAAGGGGCTCTGGGAAAGACCGCTGGCCAAACCAGCAGAGCTTCCTGCCTCTACCTATCGAAACCCCATTAGGGACACTCAACGAGCAAAGACAGGATCCGTTCGTTAGGCCTAACCGACCGACGCTGGTTGTCAGCAAGAAGTACTTCATTCACATCTTATTTACGACGAGGTCCCATTGTACGGCGCGGGAAAGGTAGTAACACAGGTGCATGGCATTCAAGGCCTAGCAAGGATGGCATCAACTGGCCTTTAGGCAGGAGAGAAGGAAGGGGGGACGACAGGGAGTAGGGGCGGGGAGAATCCACCGCGCAAGGGCTAAATGAGCTTGTAGCCGGTGACATTGGGGACGGCCAGAAAGTCGTCTAGCTGGGCCGGGTCGAAGCTGACGTTGACGTGGCACGCAAGCATATCCGACGCCATGCCGCCGTAACACAGGCCCGTGTCTTGGATGCTACGCATGATGGCCCTTGCAGTGGCAAAGTCCTCGGAGGACACCGAGGTGCATTTGAAAAACAGGCGTTAAACCACATAGTTCAGGACATGGTCGGCACACGGGTCGGTCGGAATACTGGTAGGGGACGAAGTCGTGGAGGACTCGATGGGAGAGGTGGATGGACTGGGCTGCGGCAAACAGCGGGTCGGTTTGTCCCGTTTGACGGGGCTTTCACTGCGGTCGACTATGGTGGGTTAGGTGGCTATGTTGACCTAGTAGGTAACTAGGGTCAGAAAAGTACTGGTTAAGGGCTTAATTAGGTCCTCCCAAATGGTTGCATTAAAATCGATCACTTCACAGTTGAAGAACTGATGGTGGGAAGAGAGAGAGGATGTAATTAAATTGTAGCATAGATAAGTATATGGTAAATAAGTACTTGTTAAATCGACATACTACAGATGATTCAATAAATTATGACATTCAAATTTAAATGATGTTTATAATGTCTACCATCATTCTGTACTACTCAACGAGATCTTTCTATTCAGCTATCATAGCAGATTCTAGAGTCATGTGGCTGAAGCTTGGCTAGCTGCAATTGCCAGGCGTCCACGGCCGCCTCCACCGTGATAAATTTCTTTCCCCTTAGCCACTGTTTGATCTTCCTGAACAGCCAGAAGTCACAGGGGCCAGGTCTGGACAGTAGGGAGGGGCTAAGAGAGAATTGATTATAGAGGTGGAAATGTAGGCCTATGTAGCTACAGCACGACGCGGTGGTGCATCATTATGGCGGAAGTGCATGGGAGTTACAGTTCAGACTTCCACGTGCCTTTACCTATAACTGGACCATGGGCTCCAGCCCTTACTTTATAAAGAATTTGGCGGAAACCTTGACACCCGGGGGCATGACACTCAGGTGTAATAGGCCACGCCTGCCGAAAAATGAATGGTCAGCATCACCTTGGGCGTGGTATGGCCTTGGTGGGTCTCAGTTGGGACAGGGCCACCGTTAGGGAACGACCTCCCGTGACTAGAGCCAGCAGGGGGATCATAGAGGTACACCCAAGTCTCGTCACCTGTGAAGATGGAGTCCAGCAGGTAGTCACTGGCCCCATTGAACTCCACCAGGAACTCGGTGGAATAACGTGCCTACTGCTGGCGCTAGTCGTCGGTGAGGTTGTTGGGGACCCAGCAATTGAAATAGCTGTGCAACCCCAAGTTCCTGCGGAAGACATTGCGTATGGTACTAGGGGAAGTGCGGCCGGCATAGGCCAGGCGCTCAGCAGTCAGTCGAGGGTCTTCCCCCAGCCATCTGAGGATCATGTCCCCATAATATCCACCAAGGTCATCTGATGGGCGACCAGAACAAGGGTCATTAGCGGAAGAGTGGTGGCCTGTGCGAAAGCGAGCCAGCCACCTGTTGATAGTGGAGTAGCTAGGGGCAGCCGGGCTCGGCTTGGAAGCCAAAGTATTTAGAGTAGCATCTGCCTTAGGGCCCTCCAAATAGTAATTATCAGTAAGGACCCACTTATCACACCTGGTTAACTTGGGCGGGGTGGGGGCGTTATAAAAGTAGACATTATGGATGATTAAATAAAGCTAGTCATGAAGCCAAAAATGGTTCAATCTTGGAGTGGTTTATACCAATCGACTCGGCATCATTGACTTACCGAGGTTCTATTTGAACCACTGCAATCTGAGACCTGCAGCTTAAAATTGTCGAATGATAAGGTTTCATTTATAGAAGCAAGCTAAAGTCTTTGGGAAATATGTCAGTCGAAGCCTAGGCATGAAGATTTATCGGCTGTTAGTAGCCATGGCTACTGATTGTAAAGGAAGAGTAAACACGGATATTTAGACGTAGTCATAAGTGGTTTAAGTTTACAGAGTGTGCAGTGAAATAAGAGTATGCGATGATATGTGCAAATACGGCCAGTTAAAACCCCGACGATTATTTGCTGATTATGAAGCAGCAAGGTCAGTTATTTGATACAGAAGCGGTGCCTAGTGCAGGGCGGAAAATGCAGTAGAATGGTGGGGCGCAGGCCAACTTGAACGGATGAAAGTCAAGCCCCAAAGAAGCCACAATGTCGGATGATACGCTCCAGTGGCCAGTTTACGCTGGAGCAGACGCAGCTCGTTCGTTCTGGGGCTTCTTGCCCCAGAATTTCCACTTGCCCCGGGTCTTAGCGGCCGACGGACCGATGACTTCGAAGGGAATTCCTGCCGCAATGCACTGGTCAAGGTACTTGGCATCCTCAAGGGATTCGGGCACAGGCTGGGACCCGAGGCGGAGGTGGGGGTGCTGGGCAGCGAGGAGCCGCCACTGTTTGGCTCGCTCGATCCTGGTCTCTTTGGCCCACTTATCGAGGAGCTCTAGATTCTTGATATTGGCGCGGTAGATAATAGCAAAGACGTCGCCGAGCAGGGGGACGAGACCCCCAAGGCCGTTAACAGCAGCATTCCGGATCATCTTGTTGCGGTATGACTTGGGCACACCCGCCTGTCGCGCTAGGTTGATGATGTATAAGGCGATAGCGGAGTTGATGGCATCACCACCCACGGGGAGGAGGCCGATTAGACCGTCCAGGCCTACTTTGACCGGTAGACCGGGGATGGCGTCCATGAGCTGGGCCGTTTTTTCCATCTTTTCCCGCTTGACGCGAAATACCTCTGGGTTGAACCCGGTGGCTTCATTCAGCTGATTGTAGAGATCGACCACGGTGGTCTGGCCGTGAGAGACGAGCGTACTGGGTGCCGTACTATAGGCCGTGGAGTTTTCCCGCTCGAGCGGGGTAGGCGGGACGGGCCGCTTGTACGGAGTGTGTGAAGCGGCAACCTGATCGGGGGTGGGTGGTACCGGCCGTCCAACATTGTTTGGGTAGTAGGTCGTCATGCTAGCGACCTGAATGGGTAGGGGTCAAGTGGAGGGGGGCAAGAAGCGAAGGCGGGCGATGAGTCAATGATCTGAACAACACGCCAGGGACCGAGGAGCAATGAGTGTCACTTGGCTAGGAAAGTTAGTGCTGTGCTACAGCGGCCTGCGACTGAGGGTACCGCGGTGGAAGGACAGAAAGCTGGCTGTAAGCATCAGCCAGCACTACAGGGCGCATGAGACTGGGTACCCCGGGCCAGCGGTTCCGATGCTAGTAGGCTATGGGGGGCAGCGAGGTATAAAGTGGGGAGGAGCGACTCCGACGGTGAAATGGGTGAGGCTAACTTACTGTTCAGGGCCGGCAGGTGAAAGTCGAAAGATATCGGAATTAAAAATGATGGAATACGGCCGGACCCAGTCGAATAAACGAGCGGTATACAGATGTCTAGGAGCGGTGATAAGGCCAAGCGGGAGGGGAAATGACGAGATGGAATCGAATAGCGGACTACGGAAGACCCGGCGGCAACGCGCAGCGGCGCTTTTATAAAGGATTTCCGAGGCCGGAGGGCTTCCGGGGTGCGGCTGGGGCGAGGATAGGCCTGTGCCACCAACTCCGGGCTTTTCCCATCCTGGGACCAGGGAAGCTACTATGGAAAAGTCTTCAGACGGATCCGCACTAAAAGGGAGAGAAGGAAGACGGAGGGCCAGCACCGCACCGTCCCGTTCTCTATCACACACGATTGCGTCCTAAATCGGTAGCGTCATGGACCATGCTGTCCCACCGGATCCGTACATGTGGCAAGGTATCAGTTGAGTGGGTAGACCTTAACAATATCGTGTAGCAGGGAATGGCAACCCCGCTATCCAGCTGCACCTTTAGTGGGCCATGTATAATACAGTGGCCTAGCCATGGACGACCCCGCTCCCTAAGTGAACACCGAGTCCACGTTGTTGTTCGTGTACAGGCGGGATGTCGCAGATGGACCTCCTATGCGGACCCGGTGCCATGACGACAAGTTCCAAAGCTACAGCGCAATGTTGAAGGCAAAGGGGATGATGTAGGGAACAGGCAAGGGATTCACCCATCATATCATTACTGCCATGACGTACGTTGGTGGCTGGTATGACCCCTGTGTGCCGGTCCACCACCAATCCGTGGTAGCCAGTCGTCTGGTACCCTCTCAAGAAACTGCTAAGGAAAATAAATAAATGGCGGAGGAGGCTTGCTGGCGGCTCAACGACGGTGGCATTTGCATGGCGGTTGCTTGACAACGTTGACAGAGCTCAACAGTCTGACGGGTGGCATTAACCCACCCCGCCAGATATACCCCATCGTGCGCCGCCGACTTCATCTTTCCCACCCTGTGCACCACCTTCCCGTATTGTCGGGCCACCGTGTGTACCACACAGCCGAGTGGCAATTCCGTGCTGCGCCACATATAGAAGTCCGACCATCGAGAGGGGAAAACTGGCTTCCAACTGGTTATGCCAAGACTCGATCCACGCGAGCCGAGCCGAGCCAAGCTGTCAACGCGGGCACTTGCTGCTTGGTCGCCCAGCTACTCTCACGGCGAAAGTCCGACATGATCGCCGGCTGTGTTGGCTTCTGTTAAGGGACTCACGTATGTTTCCCGGGGCCGTTTGTCTGCAAAAACCGAGTGGACAGTAGCGAGGCCACGCAAGCCACGTGGCTTTGTTGGAGTGGTTGTGGATGCTGCATTCTCCGCTCGATTGTGTACTCCCCCTACTTTTAGCCTCAACTCACCGCCTAGGTTGACAGTCGGCTGTGTATTATAACCGTCGATTATTCCCTATAACGTAAATTAATCGGTGCAGCATCAGTCTACTACCATGTCCCAACGAACATTATCGCTAAGGACCAACACAAGTCTGTATAAAATATTAAGAAAACCCAACTACAAAAATAGGACACACAATGGATACACAGGGAAGAGGGGCAGTGGGGCGCAATTACACATGAACATAGCTACGGCTAAACTTCCATCGCTAACCATTAGATCCCCACAGGCTCGTACTTGGCCACCAGATCGATATGGAGAATCTCAAACTCGGTCTGGCCGTTCTTACGGACAATGGCCTCGTTGCCGTCAAGGGCAATTAGGCTGCCGAGGCGGCCCTGGCCGGTGGGACCCAAAATCTTGACTTGGTCACGTTTGACCGGCCGCACGGGTACGAGTTGCGATTGGGCCGTCTCTTGCATCGACCCTTCCAGCGAGGGCTGACTGGGGCACTGTGAGACGCGCAACCGGACGACCCCGTCGTGCCCGGCAGGGGCCTGCACCACCCCCGTTGTTCCTGACGGCAAGCCGCCGCCGCTGCGCTGCACCTTGGCCACGACACCCGTGTCAGCCCAGTTGGCGGGCAGGCCACCAGCTGCAGCGCCACCGCCACCACCGCCTCCGCTCGCTGCGCCGGATGCGTAAGGCGTCTCCACTGCCCGACCACCTCGGGAGTCAGCGTAAGGGGTCTGTGGCACAAAGCTCGACGGGGCTGGCGTGACAGGCGCCATGGCGCCGGGGGTGGGCGCGTACCCGGCCCCACCACCGCCGCCGTAGGGCGTGGGGTGGTTGTACGGTGCGGGGGTCTGCGGGGCGTAACGCCCCCCGGAGCCGCCTTGCGACCGGTCATTGTAGCGGGAACTCGGGCCGGGGGTGGGGGCGTTGAAATGGCCCGCGGCAGGGGTCGCCGGGAAATCAGAATTTGCGTGCGGCGTGGTCGGGACGTAGCTGGCCGCCGGCGTGGCCGGGACTCCGGAGCGGGCTGAGGAGGACGAGCCTGATCGCTCAGGAGAGCCCCAGCCCCCGCCGGAATCCAGGTCGCTGGCCCGCGGGGTGGCTGCGGTCGACCGGCGGCCGGTCGGTTCGTCGCCCCAGTGACCCGCTGATGGGGTGGGAGCAGCGGAGGGCCGATCGCCCCGTGGGGTAGCATCGCCCCAACGGTCGGTACCGTACGAGTCCGAACCACTAGCGCCGCCACGTCCTCCAGGGCCGCCATACGGGGTGCGACTACCGGCGTCCCAAGGGTCAGCGGCGTTGGTGCTCCAAGCTCCGCGGGCGTTGGGCGTACGGCTGCCGGAGTCCCAAGCCGGGGTGCGTGACCCATCGTTGCCCCGGTAGGGCGTGCGGGATCCAGAGTCCCAGGCCGGCGTGCGGGATCCGTCGTTGCTGCGAAAGGGCGTACGAGACCCGTCGTCTCTATGCATGGGGGTCCGGGACCCGGCATAGTTGAGCCCCGGAGTACGTGAACCAGACCGGTCGTCGTTGAACCGGCTGGCGCGACTCGTCGAGTACTCGACCCCACCACCATTCGCGCCATAGCTGCCAGGCGGTCCCATATTGCTGAGCTGCGTAAAAGGGATAAAGGCACCTGATTCGTTCTGTACCGCCAGGTGCGCCTTGTCCATCTCGATGATGCGGCTGTTGGTGTGCAGTTCGACCCGGGCCTTGCTCTCGCTGGCTTCCTTGACGATACCGATATAGGTTTTGTAGGGCCCCGTGGTGATTTGAACGGTGGCCGAGATGAGTTTATCGCGCGGACCTCGCCGATTCAAGGCGGCGAAACCGGCGCCGCCACGTCCCCGTCCGCGGGGGGGCCCGCCACCGCGGGGCGCGCTGGTCCCGCCGTACCTACCGGCGTTCCGGCTGTACGCGTTGAGATCGCCATTGCTCGAGTCCGATCCGGCACGCAACCCAGCGTTGATGAGCGAGCGGTTGGGTGCGACAAACACTCCGGCGTTCTCGAACTGCTCGCGGGACCGGATGAAAGAGAAGGCCCGGTTGATGTGGAGCACGGTGCCACTGCGCCGCTCGCCATGCAGCTCACGCACCTGGTCGCCGACTCGGAAGATACCCTGGCGTGCGTCGGTGGCCGCCGCCGCCCGATTGGCACGTCGTGGGTTAACTTGGTTAGCTCGTACCAGACGCACGTCGCCGCTCTGGTCCATGAGCTGCAGGTTCTCGCCTTCAATCTTTATCACCACCGCGGGGTTGACCTCGTCAACCGTCACGTAGTCGTAGAGTTCGAACTTGCTGGCCACTGCGTCTGTGTTGAGCAGGACGCTGGCGTCGCCGGCGTTTCGGATGTCCTTTGAAAACACGGTGATTTCCTTGGACGAGATCTCGGATAGGAGGGTGATGACCGCGTCGGCCGCGCTCACAATCATGCCCGTTTCACCCGCGTACTGACCGCTGACCACCTTGACGTGGTCGCCAGTCTGGAAGCGCTTGCGAAGCTGCTTGGCCGAAAATCGCAACGTCTCGGTTAGCCCGGTGACCTTGGGCTGTATGAGTACCTCTGTGCCCTCCACGCTCACCACCACGCCGTACACGTGGGCCATGTCGCCCTCCGTGACCTCGACCTGGTCACCGGGGCGCACGTTAGCCGCGGACAAGGTCTCGGTGGCCGCCGACCCGGCCAACTGCGACAGGGCCAATGCGTTCTCTTCCTCGGTCCCCCCGGCGTTGGAGAACTTGGCAATCTCGTCCAGGGTCGGATTAACGCCTTCAGTGAGCAAGCTGCTGAGCTTGACCGACTTCTCGAGGTACCCGTCGCGGAACGTGTCACTGCCATAGAGAAACACCCCGCGGCCGCGCGGTATCAGCGGTTTGGAGCGGTCAATTCGGCTAACCTCCTTAGGGTTGAATAGGCGCTGTGGGGGGCGGGGTTCGTTGGGGTTGTTGTAGAACGGGGTCTTCTTGCGCTTCTTGGCGGCCTCGTCTTCGTCGGCCGCCTCGCGCTGAGTACCCAGGTCCAGACGGGGGACCAGGCGGATTTCGACGGTGTCTTGGGAGTCGTCGACGGACAGGACACGGGCCAGGTCATTAGCGTACTTACCCCGCCTGACACGCACCCACGTGTCGGGCTGCAGCTGGCTCTCCCGGGGCCGGATACGGACCACGTCCACCATTTCTTCGACGGGGACGAGGTTCACCTTGGAGGCGAACACGCCGCGGACGCCCTCCACGGCGGCCTGCACCTGGGCTTGTTTGTACGCCTCGACATAAATAAACCCCTTCAAGCTGTCGCGGCAGAAAACCGAAAAGATTTCCAGGGGGCGATCCGTGTACTCGCGATCAAAGTACTTGCGCATCATCGCTAATACAATTTCCTTCTCCTTGCCGGGCAGACACTTGAGCACCCATAGGGACGGGTCCTGGACACCGGGCATGAGGAACTTCTGCGGGATGTACTCACCGCCCTCTTCAGTGTAGGCTTCGCCGGGGCGGTACGTATCGCGCCGGCCGTATTTGGCCGAGAGCTGAGCCGCCAACGCCTCGGCATCAAAGTCTTGGTGCTCCCTTCGGCGGTCGAGGGCGCGATGCCGGGCTCCGCGTTTCTCGGCGGCGGCCACCTCGCCCTGATCCTCTTGGATGAAACCGGCAAAGTCTTCCTCTTCGTCCTCGTCCTCCTCCTCATCTTCGTCAACCTCGGCCTCAACGTCGAGGAAAATGTTGCGCTTCTTCGGTTTCTTGGCGACCGGTTTGCGTCCCCGGCGGGCGCCGTAGTCGCCGTCCTCGACCTCCTCTTCGTCCTCGTCAAAATCGTCATCGTCGTCATCTTCCTCATCATCGTAGTCGATACGCTCGCCATCCTGGTTGGCGCCACGGCGTGGTGCGGCGGAGCTGGAAGTCCGGCCATCCCCGCGGCGAGGGGCGGTGTAGTCGGCGCCGTCATCGCTCAGCTGGTCGGTAGAATCGTAGGGGTCCGACATGGTGTACGTGACGGAGGGGGAAAAGTAGACACCTGGATGTAGATGTGAAGCGTGAATGAGTGGTTACCAGCCAATGAGAACAAGTGTGTAGAAAAGATGTGACAGGTTTAAGGTGGGCGAGGGTTCAGTTCAGTGCATCAGTCCGTGCGTAAGACGGGCGCGCGAATTTGGGCGCTGTCGGGTCAGATGGCGGGTCTCTGGGCAGACCGGATCAGGGTTAATCGGATTGGCAGGTTAGAGCACCAGTTTTGGTCCAGATGAGATGTATGCACGATGAAAGGAAGTCTGATCACAGGCGGGTGGTGAATGTCAATCTGAGGGAAGTACAAGGAAATCGTGCACGGTTAGAAAGAAAAGAAAACACAAATGGACAGGCAGCATGAACGAGAAACGGATGTGGACCCCAATCCTACGATGGCGAGGTCATCATAACCTCAGGTAGCTGTGACGCGTAAACTAGGCTTCACGACGCGCCTGTAGGCTCTCAACCGTTAGGTCTTGCGGTTTAGCCACTTAAAGGCTTGTAGGGCCCTTTACCCTGGCTATTCTTGCATAGGCACATATATTTTTTTGGTTCTGGTACTGGGATAGACACCAAGATTCGCCTTCCCCTTTCGACTTTATTGCACTAACCAATACCATAATTTCTAGAGGCTGTCGCTCAATGGAAGAACCTAGTTGATATTATCTCGCTGGCCTTATTTTTTCAAAAAGCCCTACAGGGGCCAGAACTACAATATACACCCCATGTTATTATTAACGCTGTGATGGACCGTTGTACGGGGAGTGATAAAAGCCGCGGTTCCAACGGCCGTCCGGCCGAGGCTCCTAGATCCAGTAATTTCCCAACTCTACATTTTGAACTTATTCGTTACAGTGTATATTATGGATACGGAATCACACATATAGATACCAAGTAATGGAACACAGGCTGGCCACAAGGTGACTCCAAACCTATATATTTCCAGGTCCTCTTAAGATTAGCAGCGAATGGCCTGGGGCTGGGAATTTTTAAACCTCAGGGCCTGTTTCCCATGTCGGCAGGCAACGGGGGGGGGCATGGAGGCAGCTATGAATGTCAGTAGCATATCTCACCGGCCATCCAACGTGTGTGTACCATGAATGGAGTCATCAAAATCCCCCAAAACACACCTTCCTTCCGTGCTGGCTGCTTACATACACATAATTAGTCCTACATATACCATCGAGGAAAACCGCAGCAGTTAGACGCCGCCGCCGCCTCCGCCCCCCCCCCACGCCAAACTGATTCCAAGCTCCCCCCCCCCTTCTCCTCTTCTTCCTGGTGAGGTCAAGAAAAGTCAATGTACCGTTCAAACTCAGCCTTGAGCGCTCGTTTACCGAAGGGCTTGATGAGCAGCGAGGATAGGACAGCCTGGTGGCGTTTAGACATGCGTGCGTCCACGTCCGCCGTAATTCCAATAATCCGGGGGAAGACTCGCTTGGCCACGGCGGGGGGCGGCAGTGCATTAGCTACCGTGGCTGTCGTATTGGCGGGGCTAGACTCCAAGGTGCCGGTGCTCCCGGCAGTGGTCGACGCTACATCGGACGCGTGGGACACGGAGGGTGCCGGACCGGGCGGGGTTTTTTCACCATGATTGGCCGGTTCCCTATGGCCACCGACATCATCACCGACCGCCGCTATCACCTTTGACCCCTGCTGCTGCTGCTGCTGGGCCTCGACAAAGTCGGATACGATACGATGGATTTCCTCGGCCACATCGATCCCATTCATGACAGGCATGTACATGTCCAGAAGCACAAAGTGGTAGCCCTCGTCGCGGGCCCAACTTTGGCGGAAGGACTCAAGGGCCATGCCGCCGTCCCACACCACGTCCAGGTGAACAAAGCCAAAGTTCTGTAGATGCCGCACCATGATGGCTCGGTTCACATTGTCATCCTCAGCCATCAGAATCCGCACCTGCTGCTGGGTGTACCGCGGTGCCTGCGTAGGCGCCATTGTGACGCCGGGCGATCCTTCGTAGCTCCGCGGAGCGGTCCGCCCGGGTGCGGCAGCCGTAGGCTGTGGCGCAGCTTTGGAGGTGGGTACATTGGTGACATCGACGACAGAGGTAGTGGTGGTGGCCGCCTTCGTGGCGGCTCCCGATGGGAGTAGGGGGTCCAGAAAGGGTGCAGAGACGGCTGTCGTAGCGGAAGTGGCAGCGGTGGAGGTCTCTTGGGTTGCCACGGTGGTCTCGACAGGAGCTGAGGTGGGCCGTACCTCCCTTCCCATCGTCGCTCCCAACCGCGGTGCTGAATGATGTTTAACCATCGACGCCTTTTCACCAACAGCACCACCATCGGTAGTTACGGCGGTGGTCTGTAGACTGGTGCTCAGCCGCTGTCCGCGCTGCGACGACGCTTCCAGCCAGGCCTGCGAGTTGGCGCCCACAGACGACGCGGTTCGGGGCGACGAGGCATTGGAAGTCGCGACGCCCACCGACGGTCGCCGCCTGCGCCGCGTCCGGTCGCTCTGACCCAGCTCCATCTGCAGCGATTCCATAAATATTTTTTTGTCGCGCAGGAAAGCCAAGTCGGATAGCGTGACTTCCTCCGACGAGGACGATGAGGCATGCGGCGCCATTGCGGGTCGGTCCCGTTCCACGGCGGCCTGCCCATCGTTTCCCGCCGGCGATGCGGCGCCCACAGGCCGCTGATCCAAGGAGTCTGAAGGGGCTGGTGGCAACGGAGACGCGGGGAGGGCAGCGGCCGCGTCTTCGAGGGAGTCAACCCACGGGTACTGCTCGACCACTGGAGCCGCCGGGTCTTCACTCAGGGCCTCGAGCACCTCGGCGATGGTGGGGGCATGCCCCACTGCGGTCCCGGGGACGCCACTAACGGCGGCACTGGCGGACGAGACCGCCCCCTCGGTGGCGCTGCCCGGGGCTGATTGGTAGTCGGGGGCGGTTGGGGTACCGTGTCCGCCGCCGCTGAGTCCGGAAGTGACCATAGACTCCTCGGCACCCTGAGAGGTCGCCACGCCGACACCGTTGGTGGTGGTCGAGTGTCGGCGCCATTCGCGGAAGTAGTCCCCGCCTGCCTCGCTGGCCATGGACACCGCCGAGGGCGTGGCGGCCGGGTGCTGCTTTTGAAACCAGGCTGTAAAGTAGAACCGGCTTCCCTCTCCAAACACACTCTCCACGCCGATCTGACCGCCAAATAGCTCGACCAACTGTTTGCAAATGTAGAGGCCGATTCCGGTCCCGCCATAGCGCCGGGTGGTGGACCGCTCGGCTTGGGAATACTCCTGGAACAGCCGGGTCTGGTTTTCCGCCGTGATGCCGATCCCGTTATCGACCACCTCGAAGAGCAGGCGGCACGAGTCAGTTAGCAAGTTGGGCGACTGGGAGCTGAGGTGCGATGTCGGAGTCCACACCGCCGAGTGGAAGGGCAGTCGGGGTTCGGACGGCAGGGGTGCCGATGAATTTGTGGTTGGGGCGGCTTCCGAGACTTGGAGTGGGGGCTGCTGAGCAGTGACGGAGGGGTGAGGTGGTGGCTGGGCGGCGGACGAAGTTGGCTCCTTGAAGGGTTCTACGGTCGGGATGGGGACGGCTGCGGACCGACCGTTGTCAGACGTGGATTGCGAGGAGGGTTGCATGGACGGTGGTGGCGGGGGTGGTGGCGGCGTTGACGGGGACGCTACCGACTCGCCGCTGTTCGAGAGACCCGTGTGGCGCCTCTTGGCCTGCAGGATAGCCGGATTGAGGGGCATGGCTGGCCGAGGTGGTAACAGCTGGGCCGGGTCCACGCAGCTAGTTCCGCCGCCGGTCGAAGGGGAAGCCTCAGGCGACAGGGATGACGACCCACTGGTACTTGACCCTGGGCCAAAGCTACAGCGGGCCAAGCTGGACGGCTGCGGAGTACCGCGGCGCAGGCCAGGGCTACGTAAAGGGTGTCCCAACCCGGGGTCGCGCAGGAGCGGCGGCGAGGGCCGTGGGGGGTTGACGGCAGCCGCCGTACGTGCCGCGTGGGCCTGTGCCTGGGCGTGGGCCTCGGCCTGTGAGTGGGAATGTTGCAGGGCCAGGATCCACCCAGCCAGCCGCCCGGTTTGGAAAGCGTGGTCCTTAGGAAGTGGGGGGCCTTCCTCATGAATGTTTTGGTCGCCGTCGAGTAGCAGCCGCACCCGGAGCAACACCTGGCCGGCCCGGGCCTCAGTGTGCGGTGAGAGGTGAGTGAACCGGTACGGGTCGATGTAAGGGTCTCGGCGCGCGGGTTCCGCGTCTGCCGGGTCCCGAGTGCCATCGCCTTGACGGTGGTCCGATTCGTCTTGCTGTGGTGGGTCCTTGGCCGCCTCCTCCGGAGTTCCGGGGCGGAAGCGGTACGGCTCGTTAGTCCCTCCCATCCCCGGTATAATGGATCGCTCCTGCGTGTAGATCCCGTCCCGGCGGGTGAACTTGAAGGCGTTCGTGATTAGGTTACTCAGGATCTGGAACAGGCGCTGGTCGTCCATGACCAGGCCGTCCGGGATGCGCGGGTCTAGCTCGGTACAAAACTCCACGCGGTTGGTATGGCCCCACCGCGTGGCCACCTTGATGAAGGGATCAATCACCTCCCTGAAACTGTGTGGGCGCAGGTCTAGCATCACCCGCTGGGCCTCCAGCTTGGAAAACTCGAGGATATTGTCCAGCAGGTTTTGCAGGGATCGGCTGCTGAACTCAAACAATTCTAAGAGGGTCTGCTGCTCAGCGTCCAACTTGGTGGCCTGAAACAGTTCCAACGCCCCGGTGATGCCCGTGAGAGGGGTCCGCATCTCGTGGCTCAGGAAGGAGAAGAACTGGACTTTCTGGTCCAACCGGGTGTTGGCGGCAGCGGCGGCCAGCTCGTCAGTCAGGTCGGTCAGGACGATAGCCACCAGACGGGAGGGTCCGGGCCCGCCGAGTGGGACCACCGTCAATCCAACGGGACGGGAATCGGTGACCAGCGGGAAAGACAGGGGGAAGAGCATGGGCAGGCAGGGTACCCGGTCAACGGTGAGGAACCGTTTGACGTGGTTTTCGTAGCCGACCTGCACGACTTCGTATATCTTTTTTGCGGTATTGCGGTACAGCTCCTCACGAGCGGTACGATCGGTGGAAGGATCGCTGACTATGGCCACGGGTGGGGACATGACTAGCTCGTCGAGCGGATGGGGCAAGCCAGCCGCGGTGCCACTAGGCGTAGGACCGGTGGCATTCGGCGGGGAGTGGCCAGGAACCGACGATCGGGGGTCCACGGGAAGCGGCCGGGACGGAGAGGTGGTATTTGTTTGGTCCGTGGCTCCGGGAACAGTAGTATCGCTGATGAAGGCCGGACTGCCTATGGGCTGCACGTTGAGCGCCAGGGATCGGTTCTCGTCGAGGGCCTGTTGGATGAGGGCCTCCACGCTGACCCGGTAAATCTCGGGCCCGCGCTGGGACCGGGAACCTATATTGGACCTGCGCGCGCTGCCGGTGGATGATTCGGCCCCGGAGTGCTCTGCTTCTGGGCTGCCGTCGCTAGATATCAGTGATGTCGATGTTGTGGGCGCCGCGGCGGGGTTGAGAGCAGCATAGAGGTTGAGCAGTTGGTCCAGGCTTAAGCCCTGGGTGAGGGCGGCGAACTCGCGGTGCAGTTGGCCGTCACCAATGAGGGGCGGTGAGGCCGCCGGGGCGGCGGCATTGGGCCGCTCAGGTGACCCGGCACCGCCATCCCCAGTGTGCGCCCGCCGGGTCTGCCGGAGGAGTGGGGATGGGTGCGGACCGAGTCCCAGGCGCTGACGAATCCGCTTGAGTACCCGGATAACGCGTTGGATGGCCGGGTGGTCTACATGAAGGCCAATGAGCTCCCGGAACCGGTCGTTGGTGAGCTGAAGCATACCCTGAGCATCCACAATGGCGACGCCCTCGCCGACGTTCTGGGAAAGCCGACCCAAACATTCAGTGGCAAAGACACGCTCAACGGTGGGCGGCAGCCCGTGGATTGCCACAGCCAGAGGGGCTTGCGTAGACTCTGATGGCGATTTCGAGCCAAGCGGGGGTAACCGGCGGGTGAGCGACTCGAGTGCCTCGTGATAGTCGGCTGGTTGGCGGGCCTGCAGCCGGCGGGTCAGGTTAATGATGGGTCGGACGACGCGGGCTACGGCTGCCAAGTAGTCCCCGGGGGGACCGCGGGCCACGACGGCGTGCTGGTGGGTGACGAGCAGCCAGAATGATGTCGCAGGCAGTACCGGTTCGGCATCAGGATCTGGTAGGTCTAGTGGGACCAGGCTGGCCGTGGTGGTCCCAGGGGCTGAGTGCGGCCACCCCAGACTGCATAGACGGCGCAAAAGGGGCGTATCAGGTAGCCGAATGGCCGGCGCACCGGCAGGGGCCTTGGGGTCCAGGAGGCTGGAGGGTAGGACAGGACTGGTGGCGTCGGTGATGGGGACAGGCCGACTGAGATAGGTTCGTAGGGCCGAGGCGTGCGGCCGTGGGGTAAGAGAGGCTAGTGGCGAGGGATTGGAGACGTCTGTTGGCGAATTAGGGGCGGCCCAAAATGACAGGTAGTGCCACTCGGTATAGCGGGGGGCCGACGAGGATGCTTGCCTCACAACTGCGGCGAGGGGGAAACAGCGGGTATCGGGCCGCAGAGTCTCGATGGCCACGGCAGCACGCTGGTGTATCCGGTAGAGGCAATCGGCAAGTAAAACAGGTAACGGCGTGTCTTTTGCGGCGGTTGCGGCCGTCGGTAGGGCGCCGACGTTAAGCTCGGTGTGGAGGGCATACGACTCGAGCAGGGCGGTGACCTGGGCTTCAACGTTGGCGGTGGCGTCGGCCCACTCGAAACTGAGCCACCGCGCGTCCACGGGGGTGTCGTGGGCGGCCACAGCCCGGGTGGTGGCGTCAGGACGCTCGATGAGAGAGAAGAGTAGCCAGCGGCCGGGGTCGAAGGGTCGGGCCGGGAGGCCTGGTATCCGCCGGGCCGGAGCCAACAGGGAGATGCGTCGAAAGTGAGTCTCGGCGTCTGGCGTATGGCCGAGGTGGTTGCGGAGTTGCCAAAACACTGCCCATTTAAAATCTCCAGCCACCGAGCGAAGCGATGGCCGTGAGAGGGACACTCCAGGTTCAGCTGAAGACGCCCCAGCGGGACTGACTATATTGCCGTGGACATCGCAGAGATAGGCGGCGGCCGGGGTGAGCGCTGCCGCCGCCGTGGCTGGCGTGGCGTAGGCCTGGTGGCAGGTGTCGCACGGCCGGGTCAGGAAAGCCGGGACCGGACTGTCCAGCTGGTGGTCGACCTTTACCTGGCGCACCGAGTCACCCGGCGTTTCTGGGGGCATTGATACACAGAGAAGGGAGGCAGGGCAGGCTCAAGCGGGAATAGCGGTGCCAGCGTAATAGGTGGAAGGAGACAGAGAGGATACAACGTCGAATCTCGAGGAGGGGACGGAGAGATAAGGAGGGGCCAGTGGAAGGGCTGAGCTGACGAGCGGGGATCGCGTTGGGTGGATGTGGGATGTGCAAAGTGTACTGGTAAATCGGTTAGTCGAGTGAGAAAGAATCACCAGAAGTTCCGGGGTTAGGACAGGACGTCGCCGAGGATGCATACACCTCCATGGTCGGGGTTCGTGAGTGCCTGACAGCTAGACAGATGCATGTACCCTCTCTCCTCCCTTCGGTTCGGTAGAGCCTTTTGCCAGTCGATTCGCAAGACGGGGCTTTGGCTTGGTGCCGGCGCACCCAAGGCGCCGGTTAGGCGTGCATTCAGAACCGCCCTCAGCAGTGGTGAACGCAGCCAATTGCACCTATGGCTGAGCTATACGGCGATTAATGGTCGACGAAGGGAAGTGGGACATGGGACTACACCTAATGCGCAAGCAAAGGGGTGGCGGAGTTGCGGCCCAGCCGCCGTCATAAGTCTGGCAACTTGTGGGGCATGGCATGCGCATCCTAGCCCCGGGCTGGCGGATACTTCATAGCCTGACATACCTTAAACACGGCCCGTAGGCGGAGGGGACGAGTCGCTCGGGCAATGGTGACCTCAGTATGACGCAGATAATGTAAGCTAGGGCTGGCCCTCCGGTAATGTGGGGGCCAGGTCGGGTGGATTGGGAGATTACTGGCGGTTGAGGAAAGCGTGAATAGCGAGCTCACGCCCGGTTGAAGCCGAGGGTCAATAGAGACTAGTGTGGCTAGCCGACGTGGACGAGAAGTTGCAGGGACAGCGTGGGGATCCCGGGCGATGAGTAATGGGATGAGGGAGGTAGAGAGAAAAGCTGAAGGGGAGGGGGGAGCAAAGGGTTTGAAGTGGCCTTACGTCTCAGTCACCGGGCGGGTGGGGAAGGGGGAGGGGGGTTCAGTCGGGCGACTGGCCAGTATGTGAGTCGGCTAGTAATGTGGTGATGTCTCGCGGTGTTTCGCCCTGGCTGTTCTGCTGTATACAAGCAACCAAGAATCCACGACGTCGAGCCTCGACAACCAAGAGAGAACGTGCCGAATGGGTCCCGCGAAGCAAACGGTGGGGACGGTGGTGTCGAGCTAGAGGGTGACAAAGGCCGTAAACAACGGAGCCAGAGGGAATGGCGGAGGCAACAGGGTAGCAGGCGGATGTGGAAGCGAGCGGCGCAGAAGAGACAAGGAGCCCGGGCGTGATAAGGCGGCGGAGGAGGAGCTAGCGGTAGCCTCCGAGTGACCGGGGATGGATAAGTTGGGCCGGCTAAGGCCAGCGACGGGGGAGGGAGGCGGGAAAAGGCACAGAGCCAACGGCAGGGCACCACAAGGGTTTAGCAAAGCATTGAAGGATGGTGGACGTGGGTTGTGGCGGACGGAGAGCGAGAGGGAGGGCGGACATCCGGTCGTACGAACTATGACGCCATTAAGAGTTAGCGAGCAGGGAAGGCAGAGTGAAAGGTGCGGGCGGACAGGTTCACCAGGTGGCAGCGCAGATGGAAGGCAGGTAGAGCCGCTCGCTTTATTCACCCCACGCAGGCTGAGCAAATAGTTGGGGGAGGGATGCGGCAGACAAGTCCGGCGGAAAAAAATAATGTTGGCCAGATAGGGCTGAACGGCAGAAACTAGGAGAATTATTTGCAAGTCACGACGGCGTGCAGAACCCAGTGGAAGGAGACACAGTCCGGAAAATATACCACGTCTGGGCTCAAGTCACACGTATGGCCCCAAGGGTAAGCAGGAGTGAGAGGGGGAGGGCCGAGATGTAAGCCCTGGTGACTGTCCGCCAGGCTCTGCGTGGGGCCTTGGATCTCGAGTCGGCGAAGGATGGGTAGCAGCAGTCGATTGCCAGAACGGGGGGGCCTGGGACGCGACGCCGTGCGGGCCGTCGAGTCTGAAAATGGCCCGGTCTACCAGGCCAGGAAGTGAACGGATAGGCCTGGGGTAGAAACGTGAGCTGTGCACCTACTCGCACGCACACAGACATACACGTCCCCCGTAGTGCAGCCCCGGGCGATCCGCCAATACTATCCCAAATGGGTTGGTACTATGACGTGTGGGGAGGAGAACACGGTCGGTTCGATTTCCTTTGTTCTTCGCACGTGCACATTAATATATAAGCCCCCAATGACTAAATCATTGGCAGCGTAATGCGAGCCTAGAGCCGAGGGGCGCACAGGCCAACGGTGCTGGAGGAAATAGGAACTGGCACATCATTGGGCCATGTCGTCAGGTGGAGTGCTGGCCACTGGCTGGCCATATACCGTAGGGTCCGGGACTGACAGCAGCAGCAGTGGGCCTTGGAGGCTTCAGTAAAAGTTATAGGTGGGGTAAATGGCTGCGGGCCCGTATTGACCTAGATTAATGGAGCCCCTTCAGCCCCCCCCAGCTGCCATTCGTACTAACAACTCCAGAGCACGACCACCGCAAGCCCGCCTCTCTAATCTGACGGCTTTCTAAGTCTCTCTCCCCCCCTCAGCTGTGGCTGGGGATCAGAAATCATCGACGTTGGCTTCCGCAGAGTCAACCGGGGCCTGTGCTTCAGCCGACACCTCGGTAAGGGTATGCGTTAAGCTTTCAGCTTGACCGATCGGAGTCGGTGTAATCGCCACGGGGTTCCGGGAGGCCCCAATACCTCCGTTCCGGGACGGCCCTCAGTAGAAAGGGTGTCACGGCCACTCTCCGTCCTGTCCATGCCCGCCAGCTTACGTCATCAGGGCAATTCCACCATCGATTGCGCAGGGTGTCCCGGCCCGTCTAGCTACCGGGAATACCAAACTCGGACCGTCGGATGGATACACCGTAGGATCTCACAGGTTCCTGAATGATGGAACATAATCGCTGATGCCGATGGCGGCGGACCGCTTATAGTAACCGACTAGAGCTGTGCCGCCCGAAATCCTACCGTCCTGAGCCCGGGTATCGGTGTCACTACTACACATGCCACGACTGGCCCTGATATGCTAATGCTCGGACTTTACTTTTTGTTAATATATTTATATATATATATAATTTTAGTGCAGCCTAGGCCCGACAAGGGGCGAGGTTGACGGGAAGGTGGAAGGAGGGGGGGAGACAATCAGGTATAGGCGTCCTCTACTCGTACTTAATACTTGTAGAATCCCTCGCCGGACTTGCGGCCCAGACGGCCCGACTCAACCAGCTTGTTCAGCTTCTCCGAAGGGGCGACCAGTTTGTCGCCGGCTAGGCCTTCACCAGACTTGTACCAGCCGTCCAGGATGAACTTGGTGGTGTCCAGGCCGATGTAATCCACCAGTTCGAAGGGGCCCATCGGGTAGCCCGCGCCCAGTTTCATGGCCGTATCCACGTCCTCGGGGCTGGCCACTCCGCGCTCGACCAGGCGGATGGCCTCGGTCATGTACGGCACCAGCAGGCGGTTCACAATGAATCTGTCGGCATGAGGAGACATCCAAGCAGTACGAAAAAACAGCACGGGGTTATTATAGAACGTGTGGGCGTCCACCCCATAGTTGTTTTTTTGTTTGTTTTTTCCATATTCAGACGGCTGCTGTACACCTGCGGGGATACCGGCCCCTCCCGGCTCGAATCACTTACCCAGGGGTGTCCTTGCACTGGACGGGCGCCTTTTTCAGGGACTTGCAGAAATCAACGAGGGTCTCAATCACCTCGGGTGCGGTATCATTAGTCTTAACCACCTCGACGAGCTTCATCTGGGGAACCGGGTTGAAAAAGTGGAGGCCGGCGAACTTGGTCGGACGGGCGGTGACCTCGGCCAGTTGGCCGATGGGCAGGGACGACGTGTTGGACGTAAAAATGGTATGGGGCGGGGCCACACCGTCCAGGCTGCTAAACAAATTACGCTTGGTGGCCACGTTCTCTACAATGGCCTCGACCACAAGGTCGGCCTGCTCAACCGCCGCCAGCGGGTCGGTCGAGGTCTGCACACGGCTCAGGATATCCTCGATAAAATGCTTCTGCTGGGCCTCGTCCTCGGCGAACTTCTTGCGCGCCACCCGCTTGAGCGACGACCGGATGTAGCCCGTGCCCTTGTCCAGCATCGCCGGGTTCAGGTCGACCATCGTCACCTGATAATTGTAGGTCGCCGCCACTTGGACGATACCCGAGCCCATCAGACCCGAGCCATACACCACCACGCGCTTGATAGGATGGGCGGCATCGGTGTTGGTGCTCAGGGCCCGGACGGCCGGGGAGGGCCTGGCAGTGTTGGCCAGGGCGGCGGGCCGGAGGTGGCGGAGGATTTGAACTTGACGGGCGTACATGGCGAATGCGGTGCGAGGTATTATAAAAGGTGGGATATAGGGAAGTGCAGTGAAGAAATGGGCCAGTTTAAGCAGCTTGTGAGTAGAACAGGGGCGAGTCAGAAGGGTAAGGTAGCTGTGCGCCCAAGTGGCTCGTGAAGGCCGGGGGGAACCGCCAGAGGGGGAGGGGGGTGAGGAAGGAAAGCCAGTTGGTTGGGGAGGGGGAGGCGGGAACGCACGGAGCTGCGCGTGAAGGTTACCACTGGTCCGTCCTCCAGGGGCCGTGAGAAGGCCAGAGTCGGTCCAAGCGTCCTGAGGATGCATGGCGGGCAGACGACCCTCCGGCCTGCGGGAGTTAGCCCACCGCTTTGGGTCGTTCACTTTCCTCCAACAGCCCTGTGGAACGCTGACAAGCTCGCGGCAGCAGTCCAATCTCTGGCCAGTCACCGGCTTGTGCGGGGGTATGCCCGGTGGCTAGTGAACGTGCCAGCTGGTAGCTGCTACCTGAGTTCCCCCCTACAGCGCGGCCTAAGGCCAATCGGAGAGGGTGAGCCGTTGGGTTTAAACAACCTACCCTCTAAGCAGTAAGCTCGGTTCTGAGGCCCCTTTGTCAAGAAGGTGGGGTGACTCAGGTGCCGCTGCCTCCAGTGGAGAGAGTGGAACCTTATCGGAGAGGGAGGGTGTATGAAGTAGTGCGACCAGTTGGCGGGCGCTGTGAATCCTTGGGTTCCAGACCGAATTGCGAAACGCAGTGCGAGCGGTGACTGTCAAGGTTGGGAGGTATAGCTGTGGCGTTAGATTCGGCGTGACAGGTGCTTCACCGAGGTGACCACCTAGGCCTTGGCTCTGAAATCCGCGTGAATTTGAGTGCGGATGTATTATAATATCTCAAGATGGACCCTCATACGCATATCGTCTAAATATGACACATACGCAGTTGGAGGGGGGCTTAAGCTGCCAGTCACATTTTCTTTAATTTCGAGTCTGGGGGGTTTAGAGTACAAGGTCGATTAGGAGTAGAGAGTAGGACAGCTAGTCAACGCGGCGAAACTATCAATTGTAAGTGCGGCTTCACCGGACTAGGCGTAGCGGTAGGGGGAGGGAATGACAGCCGGCAACCAAGGCTTACGCCCGCTGCGTAGTGATCACGCCGTCCTCCTCGACGAACGCTACGCGGGGGTCCTTTTCCACGCTGGGCAGCAGGGTGGCTGGGAAGGTGGCCTTGACAGAATTGATAAATTCAAACGAGTCTTCGATAGCACCGCCAGAACAATCTAGGTTCTTGTTGAAACTAGCCGAAGTGCTGGCAAAGTCGTTGCTGTCGCGGAAATGGATGAGGTAGGTAACCTGGGCGTGACCACGATCGGTTATGGCTATGCAGGGCATCTCAGCGTGGGCCAGGCCGGCGAGGAGGGCCAAGGCCGTCGTAGTAGCGGACAGCATTGCGAAGCGCATCGTTGCAGGAAATGAGGGAAAGGGGTTAGCGTTAGGGTACGAGAAGTATTGTGCAAGCCAGCGAGGTCTCAAATGGAGGGGAGAGGGCGGTGTAGGAAGCTGGCAAGGGATAAGCAGCTGCAGTAGCAGAAGCAGGAAAGAGAATGTAAATGAAAAAGGCGTAGTTGAGGAACGGAAATGCGAAGACTATGGGGTGGACAGGTGCTGAGGGCTAGCGAGTAGTGGCACTCGGGGACCCACGTCGTCATAGGAAAGGCCTACTGGGGATAGGGCGAAATGACCGTAGTGTTGCGAACAAGAGGCGGGGTTCGCGGGTCACAGGGGGGCGGTGAGGTGACTGCGTCTATTAATCCCGCCGCATGGACTCCCAAAGTCGTCCAAGGCTGCGCCTTCATTGGCGACCAAATGCCAAGGGGCGCCCCCCCCCCTTCCGTTTTTGGGAACCCCTCTCCCTCTCTCCGTCCCTTTGCCAACTCGCTGATCGCTGCGCCGTAACAGCGGGGCGGCCATGGTGTACCCCCTTGTTTGGCGTGTCTTAGTGACCCTTTGGGCGACCGTCTCCTCGTCTAAACCCTCTGCTTAGCCAGAGGAACTACCTATACCTGCTTCAATACAGGTGCCTCCAATTATTTTGAGGATTTCTAAGTCAAATTAGTTTTATTCAATATAGCTGCCACCACTCTGTA
>JANBPT010000783.1:0-23238 GCA_027575765.1 Tieghemiomyces parasiticus
TGAGGCCCTACTACACGCAAGGGGATGCTGGCCATTCTTATCTTCATCAAGTGTGGTCTATTACACCTGCGTGTCAACCCCCGGGTGTCAAGGCCTCCAGCGAACTCTACTTAGGAAAAGGGCTGAAGCCCATGCTCCAGGCCTGGGCGAAGGTGCGTGGAAGTCTGGACTGTCACCCCCCTGCAGCTTCATCATGATAATGTAGTGCCACATTGCACTGCAACTACCCAGACCTACATTGCTGCCTCTTAACTCAAAGTTCTCTTGGCCCCTCCCTACAGTCCTCACCTGGGCCCCTACAACTTTTGGCTGTTCAGGAATCTCCAATGACAGCTGAGGGGTAAGAAGTTCACCACACGGGAGGCAGCTGTGGACGCCTGGCAATTGGGGCTAGCTAAGCTCTAGCCAACTGACTTTAGACCCTGTTATTATCACTGGGTTGAAGGAGCTTTTCAAGTAGTGCAGAGTGATGACCATCATTTTATATAAACGTCGATAATAATAGAGAACGTGGGGACGGTATGGGACCTTCTATACATCATTCACCATCGAGTTGGCAGTAAACGGCGGGCAAGGGGCCACGTTATCTGAACTGGCTTTGCGTCGGATAAAAGAGGAGGCAAGGAAAAAAATCACGCCCTTGGAAACATTGATGATGGGGAGCTGCGGGCGAGAATTGGGACACGGTCGTCATAAAATCACCGTCGATGCCGCGATCCGAGCATTTTATTACCATACCCGCATTGGGGGATCATGGCCATGCAGTGGACTCCGCGGATGGAAGAGCCGGCTACACTCCAGCCGGAGCCAGGCTGGGATATAGCGACAAAGACGGTGGCAAGCATGGGGAGGGTGAAGGTCCAGGAGCGCATGGTACGAAGGCGTAGGTGCTGTGGGTGTCAATTAATGACAGGTCTATGCGAGAGTGGAGGCGGGTGGTGGGTGTCTAAAGGACTTGTGTGGTGCGCAGAATGAAGGAGGGCCGCAGGATAGGCGTGTGAGAGTGGTGGAGGTGAGCTATGTGGCATGCCAGGTGCTATTACGGAGCGTACTATTTATATTGCGGAAAAATATGCTTACACGAGATAGATTTCGTAGCTTGGCACGCAGTGAGAGACGGCGTTGGATCGGAAGGGTCCCACCACTAATTCTCTGACCCACCGGACAGCCTATCGGGCCATCCCACCAAGCTATTGGATTTATCATTAGACAAAGTGCACTCCTCATACGACTGTCTTTCATTGAAAAACGTTGGTTCTGCAGGGTGGGCGGACAGGGAGATAAAGGGCGGTAGCCGGGGTCAATCGGATCCTAGCAACGACCACACCGGTGGATCGCCGGTTCTCTCCCTCAACCCTCCTTTCCTTCGTACTTTGCCATCTCGATGGTCACCATGAAAAGGGGGATGGAGGGGGGACTTTTAATTTCCTGGCCACGTCGATTCCTGCTGTTTGTGCGGTCATGATTTGGGGGATATTAAAAAGTGATTGTAGATGAGAGCTAGCTGACAGGGAATGGGGTGGCATGATGGTACATATTGACACCCCTGCCGTCGATGTGGTGGCATAAGGTATGGAGCGGGACACTCCATCATTTCCTATTGCCAATTCCTGTTGGCGCGTCGTTGCGACAACTGCTGAGTTTTGATTGAGGCTTCCTAGACCATAGATTTATGGCTCTAGTGGACAAGGCTAGCCAGCCCGATGTGGGATGGAATGGGATCTCCCGAAAGTCTTGCAGGCTAGCAGGAAGGCCGTCTGAATCAAGAATTCAGCGGCCCCTGCATCTCTAGATGACCTAAACATACAAGACGGCCATAGGAAAGAGTACAAAGCTAGCGGGACTGGTGTCCACTAGTTGTCACGATAGAGATACAGCCCTGTTTCAGGTCTTTCCAGCGGAGTGTACCTTGCTACCTACATTGTGGACGGCCAGTTGATAAGCGGCTTCACGATTGCTCTAGACCGCCGGATAGTTCAATGCCAGTACTGGCAGTAGTTTCAAGGCCAAATCCGTGCCATACTCTTTTGCCGTTCAGCCGGTAGTGTCAATAGTGGCCAATAGTTCCACGCGAGGGCCTGGTGGCTCCCAGGTACCCGTCATGGTCGTGAAATTCCCGATGGGTTTGGTTTAACAATCTACAGCAGCCGCCTTACAAAGTTACTTGGTAGAGGCCTGGAGAAACTCGAGTTTAGGGCTATTTCGGGACATTAATACCGGAAGGCTCTCAGGAGATTCACAGCCAGCTGCTGACGGTTAGACAAACAGAAGGGTTTTCGGTGATTCCTCCGCCCGTTGAGTATACAAAAAGACCCGACTACCGCTTTCATCAACTGCTGTCGCTCAGACAATTTGCCTATAAGCGACCCCATTTACAGCGGTGCCCTGTACCAGTCGGCGCGTTAAAAAAATTGACCACATAGCCTAATTTTTTTCCAGCATCCTCTTGATTCCAGGCCTGTGCCATCTTTACCACTCCTGCCACTCTCATCTCACTCTCTCACACTTTATATGCCCGTCTTTGTCCTCGACCTTTGTGACACAGTTACTCTCCTTCTTGAACTACCCCTGCTCATATAGTGGTCTCCATGTAATAAATACTAATCCTTGGTGTCTTCCTTTGTGTCCGCCCTCAGCCTTCATTTCCCCACCCAGCCGGGATTATCCGTTCAAATGCTGCATTCCATCAATATGAACCTTCTCCTCTCCTTGTCAGCTCTATCCGTCCTCATAGGGCAGCTACCCGGTTGGGAGAGTATATAAATAGGTGGAGATG
Organism: Tieghemiomyces parasiticus; assembly: GCA_027575765.1. NCBI lineage: Eukaryota > Fungi > Kickxellomycota > Dimargaritomycetes > Dimargaritales > Dimargaritaceae > Tieghemiomyces > Tieghemiomyces parasiticus. The sequence continues at coordinate 2,777 of JANBPT010000783.1, forward strand.
CCGGGGTGTTAGGGACGTTGTCAATTCTGTCTCTCCATCTCAACTGCACTGCTTCCATTACAAGCCTCACCATCCCACCCCCCGTCCTTTGCGTACAGCCTTCGTATTGCCATCGGCACTTGCATCCTCCCCCCGTTTCCCTTCAATTAACTACCTCTCCGCCCAGCATGTCTGCATTCCCCAACACTATGGTCCGCTCCTCGCCCTCTCTATCGCGTCTTCACCTCATCTTCCCCTTCCTACTGCTTATCTTGGCCGCCGTCCAACTGGCAGCTGCTGCCCCACCAGATGCTGCCACCACCTAAAACCCTCCTTGACGGGCAAGGTATCCATCGCTGTCAATACTGTAAAGACGTTTGCAAAGAACCACGTGGAAAACCTTGCAACTGAAAAGGTTCTGAAAGCCGGTGGTAGCAAACCGATGAAAGGTTTAATGAAGGCCGAGTGGAATAATTCTAAGAAGTTTGCTATTGACTCCCACAATGCCAAGAAAACCGGTGCTCCACCGCCCAAAACGCATGTCCGTTACCAACCTGGACCATTAACATTAAGTATAATGGCGTCCATTTTCCTCAGATTATATTGTGGTTTAGCATTATTTCCAATAAAACGCTTATTTCACACACACATATATATATAGGCGAAACTAAATCATTAAAGATTTTTAAGCTGGAGATCTCAGATCGCAGTGGTTCAGGTTAAGTGTGGGATAGTCAACGGTGCTGAATCGCTTGATATCAACCATTCCAGGATGAAAGCATTACTGACTTCATACCTTGATTTTTTTTTACTCATCCATCATGGCTACTTTATATAGCCCCCCTTCACTCCATCCGAGTTAACCAGGCGTGAGGTGTGGACCCTTATTTATAGTTTCTATCCGGAGGGCCGCAAGGCAGATGCTATTCTGAATGTTTTGATTTCCAAGCTGGGCCCGGCTGCCCCTTGCTGTTCCACCATCTACAAATGGCTAGCTCGCTATTGCACAGGTTACCACTCTTTTGCGGATGACCCTTGTTCTGGGTGCCCGCCAGATGATATTGGTGGATTATATGAGGACATGATCCTGAGACGGCTGTAGGAAGACCCTCGAGCAACCGCTGAGCAGCTTGCCCGAGCCTGCCACACTTCCTCTAGTACCATGCGCAATGCCCTGCGTAGGAACCCGGGGCTGTACAGCTCTTTCAACCGTTGGGTCCCCCACACCCTCACCAATGACCAGCACCACCAGCGGGCACGGCTTGCCCCTAAGTCCCTGGATGAGTTTTAATGGGGTCAATGCCTACCTGTTAGACTCCATTGTCACAGGTGATGAGACTTGGGTATACCTTTATGACCCCCCCTGCTGGCTTAAGTCACTGAAGGTAATGCCCTAAAGGCGGACCTATCCCGACCCAAGCTTGCTAAGATCATACCACCTCCCAGGTGGTGCTGGTCATTGTTTTTCACTAGGCATGCCCTTTTACACCTGCGTGTCAAGCCCCGGGTGTCAAGGCCTCCAGCGAACTCTAAATAAGGTACGGGCTGAATCCCATGCTCCAGGCCTGGGTGGAGGCACACGGAAGTCTCGACCATCATCCTCCATGATTCTACCATGATCATGGACCACCCCATTGCACTGCAGCTACCAAGGCCTACATTTCCGCCTCTAAACTCAAACTTCTCTTGGCCCCTCCCTACGGTCCTGACCTTACCCCTACGACTTCTGGCTGTCCAGAGCTTCCAAACGATGGCTGAGGGGTGAGAAGTTCGCCATGGTGGAGGCGGTTGTGGACGTCTGACGATCTGAGTTGGCTAAGCTCCAGCCGAATGACTTTAGAACCTGCTATGATAGCTGGGTCGAAAGAGCTCGCCGAGCGGTACAGAGAGATGGTAACTATATTGAATAAACACGGTTTAGATTGGAGAAAATTGAAGCTTTTGGCAGTGCCTGCTTTTAAAAGGGGTGCCAGGTAAGAATTAGTGGCTGATACTGCCACTAATGAAGTGGTGTAGTAGCCAAGTAGGAGTGCATGTCCATAGTGTAAATTTCATTAGAGGATCCAAGTGTAAGCTATGCAGTGACAGAATACGAGCCCCAATTTGAGACATCTAAATTGTACCCGAAAGAATAACCTGCAGTGTGAATCAGGTGCCGATAACGAAGTCACTTGCGGTAGCTCGGAAGGCGAAATAGGTTGATGCAGCCCGGATGTGGTGGTATACGAAATGAGGGGCGCTCACGCAGTCGCGTTAGAGCTAAATGCGTGAGGCAAACTGCCAGTCGCGCTGAGATTCTTTTCCCCCAAAAACCCCGCGGACTCAGATTAGTTGATCCACCTTGTTTGCTTTACTTTGACTGCATTGCAGTTTCCATCTGTTTGATTTCTAACCTGGGTAGTTACTTACCCCGCCCTGCTTACCTACCGTCGTGCGGCTTGTACCTCATTCATCCTGATCCCAACTGCCCGTTGTCATGGACAATCCGGACTCTAACGTCCACGGCCTATCCGAAGCCGCCCTCGCGGAGAAGGCCCGCAAATGGGCGGCTCTCAACGCCAAGCGCTACGACACTAAAAAGAAGTTCGGCTTTGTTGAGCACCAGAAGGAGAACATGCCTCAAGAGCACTTGCGTAAAATCATCCGCGACCATGGCGACATGACCAACAAAAAGTTCCGCCAGGACAAGCGCGTCTACCTAGGCGCCCTCAAGTACGTGCCTCACGCCGTTCTCAAGCTGTTGGAAAACATGCCCATGCCTTGGGAGCAGGTGCGCGAAGTGCCGGTTCTATACCACATCACGGGTGCCATTTCCTTTGTGGACGCCGTGCCGCGCGTGATCGAGCCCGTTTACATCGCTCAGTGGGGCACCATGTGGATCATGATGCGCCGCGAGAAGCGCGACCGCCGCCACTTCAAGCGCATGCGCTTCCCGCCCTTTGACGACGAGGAGCCGCCCCTGGACTACGGTGACAATTTGCTCGATGTGGAGCCGCTTGAGGCCATCCAGATGGAACTTGACGAGGACGAGGACGCCGCTGTGGCCGATTGGTTTTATGACCCACAGCCCTTGCTCGACACCCCGCACGTGAATGGGCCCAGCTACCGCCGCTGGCAGCTGGACCTGCCCATCATGAGCACCCTACATCGTCTTGCCGACCAGCTACTCTCGGACCTGGTGGACCCGAACTACTTTTACCTGTTCGACCTGAACGCCTTCATCACCGCCAAGTCGCTCAACCTGGCTATCCCCGGTGGACCCAAGTTCGAACCCCTCTACCGTGACGCCGACCCAGCCGACGAGGACTGGAATGAATTCAACGATATCAACAAAATCATTTTGCGCCAACCCATTCGCACCGAGTACAAGATCGCCTTCCCGTACCTCTACAACTCCCGGCCGCGTGCCGTACGCCCCGCCGCCTACCACCGCCCGGCCGTCCAGTACATTAAGGCCGAGGACCCGGATTTGCCGGCCTTCTATTTTGACCCGCTCATTAACCCCATCCCCGCCCGCCGCGCCGCTGCGGTGGAGGAACGCGCTCACCTGCGCTCCCTCTTTAGGGACCCGGAGCGCGACGGTGATGGTGACGACGATGATGAACTCCTAGACGAGGACCCAGAGTTTCGCCTGCCCGCCCACGCAGGTTCCTTCCTGGACACGGTCCCGCTTAGCACCGACCGCACTGCCTCCGGTGTGGCCCTCTACTGGGCTCCGCACCCGTTTGACCGCCGCAGCGGTCGCACCCGTCGCGCCCAGGACGTGCCGCTGGTCAACCAATGGTTCCTGGAACACAGCGCCCCGGACCTGCCGGTCAAATGCCGGGTTAGCTACCAGAAGCTGCTTAAGAAGTACACCCTCAACGCTCTGCACCACCGCAGGCCCAAGCCGCTCAGCAAAAAGTACCTATTCCGCCAGTTTGGGGCAACCAAGTTTTTCCAGTCCACCGAGCTCGACTGGGTGGAGGCCGGACTACAGGTGTGCAAGCAAGGGTTCAACATGCTGAACCTCCTGATTCACCGTAAAGGTGTCAGCTACCTGCACCTCGACTATAACTTTAATCTGAAACCGGTCAAGACCCTTACCACCAAGGAGCGAAAGAAATCGCGGTTCGGCAACGCCTTCCACCTCTGCGTCGCCCGTGGCACCCCCGTAAGTCTAGGCAACGGACTGGCCGTGCCCGTCGAGACACTGGGCGCCGACGTCGGAGTGCAGGCCTGGGCCACGGACGGACTGACGGCCGAAGCCCGAGTCCAACGGGCCTGGCTGGCCGACGGGGATGCCCCCTGTGTGCGCCTCACTCTGGCCGACGGACGCGCGATCGACCTGACCCCGAACCATCCGGTCTTGACCCTCGCCCCCGGTAGCCACGAACCGGCCTATGTTGAGGCCGGCACGCTAACCTCGGCGCACCGCGTCGTGGTGAGCCTACTGGGCGGCGTCGTGGACGACATGGCGCCGGCTGGAGACTATACCCTCGGAACCTTCCACCTGGGTCGTGAGCGGGTCCGCGTACTGGCCCTGGCCCGCCTCTTGGGTCTCGCGAGCGTCCAGGAGGTCCCATTTTCCACTGAAGTCCGCGTACCTGGAACGGTGGACGGTGCCGCTGTCCTGAGCGACGTTGCCGAGGTAACTGGGGAGCGCGCAACCTTCGATCCTGTCACACGCACTGTTACACTGCCCCCGGCCTGCGCCCAACTCGTGGCCGGACTCCTCCCCAACCCGTCCGCCGCCGCCGTCTTCCCCACAGCCCTGGCCGACCCGGCCTGTCCGCTGGCTGTCCGCCGGGAGTGTCTTGCCGCATGGTTCGGGGCCCTCGTTGACATCGAGGCCCTGGTCTCCCTACCCGGCCTGAGTTACCTGCGGCTCGATCTACCCACCCGACTTTGTGACTCGGCGGCCGCCCGTGCTGAGGTTATCGCCCAGTTCGCCCACCTGAACGTGTCGGCCGATGATGTTCCCGGTGCTGGCGTCAGTCTCCCCGTTACCGCCCTTCCGATCCTCACGGCCGGCTTGGGCGCCCGCTACCACTCCGAGGCCACGAAACAATTGAGCTTGCTGGCTTCCTGGGCAGGCTACCGCACTGAGCTGCAGCGCCGTCGTGCCATGCTCACCACCCGAACCTTGGAGTACTACCGAGCATCCGCCACCACAGGGTCCCCGCCGTCGCTAGCCGCTTGCCTCCAGCACACCCTGGCCGAACCGACTTTTGCCGCCGAGGACCCCCTTGCGGTGCCGTCCGAACAGGAGCTGGCCGCCGCCCTGGCAGGCCGGCCCGCCCCCACCGGCACTGTTGAAGGCCCCACGGCCCTGCCATTCCCGCAGTTCGCCGCGGCCGTACTGAGCTCGTTCCTACCCGAAGGTGTTGACAGTCTACCTGATATACTCCCCACCATCGCCGCCCTCCCGGTAGTGTCTGTGGATGCCTCTGTGGGGAACTTTCCAGTGTACGACCTCTCTGTACCCCCGCACGATAGTTTCGTGGCTGCTGGTATGGTGGTCCACAACTGCCGTGAGATTCTTCGCCTCACCAAGCTCATTGTGGACGCCCACGTGCAGTACCGTTTGGGCAACATTGACGCCTTCCAATTGGCTGACGGTCTACAGTACATCTTTGCGCACGTTGGCCAGCTCACGGGCATGTACCGCTACAAGTACCGTCTGATGCGACAAATTCGGCAGTGCTTTGCCGCGGGCACCCCCGTACTCCTCACCGACGGAACCAGCGCACCTATCGAAACGATTCGCGTTGGCTCTCAGGTCCTTGACGAGAACTACTGCCCTGCTACCGTGCGCTCCCTGTCGTCCGGCCAGGCCCCGTTGTACCAGGTTCTCCCCCGTCTTCCCGCGGCCTTGCGGAGAGCCTACCCGAACGCAGAAGTCTTTGATGCCCCGGGCTTCGCCTGTAACGGCCCTCACATTCTGATCCTACAGGTTCCCTGTGCGCCCGATTCCCTCAAGTCCGTCATCCCTGATGCAGCGGGCAGCTATGTTGTCTCTTACCTAGAGCTATCGGATGATCCCACCCTCGGGATGAAGATACCGCAGGTCCAGCAACGCCAGTTTTCTGCCACCCAAACAGAGGTTGCTAAGCGGTTCCTGGCCCAGATGGACAAGTTGTCTTTCACCTGGGAAGTCAGTATGGATCACTTCCTTCGGTTTGAGGCACAGTACCCGGACCTTGCGGCCAGCTGCAATATGGTGCGCGCTGGGCCCATCATCGCCGATCTACAGGGTACCCTGCCCACCGTACCCGTGGCTACCATGCTCCAGGCAGACCTACCTTCCCACCATCCGCACCTCATCCTCTTCCATCAGCTGATGGGCCTCGTGGCTGCCCGGGTGCTAAGCACCGAAGAAACCCCAGCTTTCGACGATACCAACTGGCGCTGGGAGATGTCTCCCGAGGCCGGCCGTGACCTGGCTGCCAACTGCACCGCCGCCGACCTACCGCCCAACTCCACACCGGGGCTCACCGTCAGCTCCGACCTGAGGAGCTGGCAGATGACCAGTGCCTGTCCGCATTTGGCGGCCCTTCGTACCGCGGCGAACGAAGTTTTCAGCCGGCCAGAGGACCAGATCGTGTCCTGGGCGCTTGGTCGGTTCACCCCGCAGCGCGCAACCTTCATTAAAGGCCTAGTCGCCGGACTGAACCGCAGTCCAGGTGCCTTCCGGGAAGCTCCCCCCGCAACCTACATGGCCTACTTCGCCACGCCCATCGCCGCTGTCCGGGCCGTCCGCCTGGTCAACCGTCTGTCCGCTTCGATTGGCATTGCACTCGTGGTGTGCCAGGACGGCCCCGTCTTGCGTGGCTTCCTACCCATCGACCCACCGCCCTGTAACCAGCCCGTCCGCCTGCCTTGGGGATTCACCGTGGAACCCCTGACCCAGAGTGCCGCGTACTACGGGTTCGAAGTAGACGGACCTACCCCTCGCTTCCTCCTGGCGGACGCCACGGTGGTACACAACTGCAAGGACCTCAAACATCTCATCTACTATCGGTTCAACTCGGGCCCCGTGGGCAAGGGACCCGGCGTGGGCTTCTGGGCCCCGGGGTGGCGCGTGTGGCTTTTCTTCCTGCGCGGCATCGTGCCGTTGCTGGAGCGCTGGCTGGGAAATTTGCTGGCCCGTCAGTTTGAGGGCCGTAACTCTAAGGGGATCGCCAAGACTCTGACTAAGCAGCGTGTCGAGTCACATTTCGACCTGGAACTGCGCGCCGCGGTCATGCACGACATTTTGGACATGATCCCCGAGGGAATCCGTGCCAGCAAGTCCCGTACCATCTTGCAGCACCTCAGCGAGGCCTGGCGGTGCTGGAAGGCCAATACACCCTGGAAGGTGCCGGGCCTGCCAACTCCCGTCGAGAACATGATCCTGCGGTATGTCAAGTCCAAGGCCGACTGGTGGACCAGCGCTGCCTACTTCAACCGCGAACGCATCCGTCGTGGTGCCACTGTTGATAAGGGTGCCGCCCGTAAAAATCTGGGTCGCCTTACCCGCTTGTGGCTGAAGGCCGAACAGGAGCGCCAGCACAATTACCTCAAGGACGGACCCTACGTGGGCGCGGAGGAGGCGGTGGCCATTTACACCACCATGGTGCACTGGTTGGAGAGCCGTCGCTTCTCCCCGATCCCGTTCCCACCGCTGTCCTACAAGCACGACACGAAGCTCTTGATCCTGGCCCTGGAACGACTGCGCGAGTCGTTCAGCGTTCAGTCTCGCCTCAATCAGAACCAGCGCGAAGAGATGGGCCTGATCGAGCAGGCCTACGACAATCCGCACGAGGCGCTCAGCCGCATCAAGCGCCTCCTACTCACCCAACGCGCCTTCAAAGAGGTCGGCATCAATTTCATGGACCACTACTCGCACCTTACCCCGGTATACACTGTTGAGCCGCTGGAAAAGATCACTGATGCCTACCTGGACCAATATCTATGGTACGAGGCCTGCCTCGACCCGCAGACCTCGGTGCGATGCTTCGACGGTAGTGCCAAGCGGCTCGCAGATATACGCGTTGGGGACCAACTGCTGGGCGATGACGGGACAGCTCGCACCGTTGGGGACATGTACGACGGGGTTTCGCCCGTTCAGTTTGACATCATTCCTGTACGATGCGCCGGCCGTCCAGCGGGTGCCGTCCCGTACCGTGCCACCGCAAACCACGTGCTCTGCCTCCGCCCGGTTGGCGCCGCTGCGACCGGTCCCACGATCCGATCCACCCCGCGGGGCTACCGTGTCTATTGGTTCAGCCGACATACCCTACGCCCGTACGTGACCGATTTCGAAGTGGGTCAAGACGACGATGGCGAAGACGATGAAACAGTGAGCCAGCCTTCCAACCTTGTAACCGCCTTCCTGACCCATGTGCGCCCGCGTCACCACCGCTACCGTCCAACTACAGGGACCCTGGACTGGGTGGACCTGGCCGGTCAGCTGCGCGTGACTCGTCTGGTTGACTGTGCCAAGGGGCCTGCTGCGGGACTCCGCCCGTGCTACCACCTGGGTACCAGAGCGGCGGCCCTCCGTGCGGCTGAGATTTTCCGCGACGCGGACCCTGTACTTTCTCCTGACGCCGTGGTTGAGGTCACTGTCTTCAATTATCTGCAGCTCCCCGCTGGACTCCGCAGCTGCTACATCGGATATCGCGCCGCGACTCCTACCTCTGGTGCCCCGGCCAAGTTGTTCCACCCCGTCCCGTTCCGGGTGGTCCCCGTCCTGGGCCCGGTTCCCTACGTTGGTCTGGCACTCGAAGGCCCCAACGAGCGCTTCCGCCTAGCCGACGGGACGGTGACTCATAACTCGAAGCGTAACCTGTTCCCGTCCTGGATCAAACCTTCCGATGCCGAAATCCCCCCACTCCTGGTCTACAAGTTTTGCCAAGGTGTCAACAACCTGGAGGACGTGTGGGAGACCGAGGCGGGCCAGACCACAATCATACTCGAATCCCGCCTCAACCGACTCTACGAGAAGATCGATCTGACCCTGCTCAACCGCCTACTGCGCCTTGTTTTGGACCACAACCTTGCCGACTACATGACGGCCAAAAACAACGTGGTGCTCAACTACAAGGACATGCAACACGTTAATTCCTACGGTCTGCTGCGCGGGCTGCAGTTCTCCGGGTTTCTGACCCAGTACTACGGCCTAATGCTCGATTTGCTCCTCCTTGGTTTGCAGCGCGCCAGCGAGATGGCCGGCCCGCCCCAGATGCCTAACGATTTCCTGCAGTACGCAGACGTGGCTACGGAGGTGCGCCATCCGATCCGCCTGTACGTTCGGTACCTGGACCGGGTCCACATTGTATACCGGTTCCAGGCCGACGAGGCCCGCGACCTGGTACAGCGGTTCCTCAGCGAGCGCCCCGATCCTAACGGCGAATACATGGTTGGATACCCCAACAAGCGTTGCTGGCCGCGCGACTGTCGCATGCGCCTGTTCCGCGCCGACGTCCTGCTAGGCCGGGCCACTTTCTGGGACCTGGCTAACCGCTTGCCGCGGTCCCTGACCGCGCTGGACTGGGACGACAGTTTCGTGTCGGTGTACAGCCGCGACAACCCCAATCTGCTATTTGATATGTGCGGGTTCGCTGTGCGCCTTCTGCCCAAGGTGCGCAGCCGCGCCGAGGAGTTCAGCCTGCGCGATGGGGTATGGAACCTGGTTAACGAGCAGACGAAAGAACGCACCGCCCAGGCCTTCCTGCGTGTCGACGACACCGCCCTAATGACCTTCCACAACCGCGTGCGCCAGCTCCTCATGTCAGCCGGGGCGACCACCTTTAGCAAGATTGCCAACAAATACAATACCGCCCTGCTGTCCTTTATGGTGTACTACCGGGAGGCCGTCATCGCTACCCGTGAGGCCCTCGATCTCCTGGTCAAAAGTGAGAACAAGATCCAGACGCGCATTAAGATCGGTCTCAACTCCAAGATGCCGTCGCGGTTCCCACCTGTCGTGTTCTACTGTCCTAAGGAGCTCGGGGGCCTGTCCATGCTGTCGATGGGTCATGTCCTGATCCCGCAGTCCGATCTGCGCTGGTCGTCCCAGACTGATACGGGCATCACGCACTTTCGTTCTGGCATGAGCCATGACGAAGATCAGATGATTCCCAACCTGTTCCGATACTTGCAGCCCTGGGAATCCGAATTTACCGACTCGCAGCGCGTGTGGGCCGAGTACGCTCTCAAACGCCAAGAGGCCCAGGCCCAGAACCGTCGGCTCACCCTCGAAGATCTGGAGGATTCATGGGACCGCGGCATCCCGCGCATCAATACGCTATTCTCCAAAGACCGGCACACCATGGCCTTCGACAAGGGCTGGCGACTGCGCACCGAATTTAAGCAGTACCAGCATCTGCGCCACAACCCGTTCTGGTGGACCAGCGGCAGTCATGACGGTAGGCTGTACAGCCTGCAGGCGTACCGTACCGACATGATCCAGGCATTGGGAGGCGTGGAGGGCATCCTTGAACATACCTTGTTCAAGGGGACCTACTTCCCCACCTGGGAGGGTCTCTTCTGGGAGCGTGCCTGCCTGCGCGTGGGCACCGAGGTGCTGCGCGGTGACGGCCGGGTCGTCCGAGCCGAATTACTCGGGGTCGGCGACACGGTGCTCGGCGAAGACGGCACGGCGCGACCCATCGTGCACGTAGTTAAGGGGGGCGCCCCGCTATACGAGGTAGGGGACCCTGACCACGCACCCCACCAGGTGACCGTCGACCACGTCCTGTGCCTGAGGGCCACGGCCCGCGTGCTCCAACTGCGCCGCACACCGACCGCTATCTTAGCCACCTGGTACACGGTCGGCCCACGCCGTGTGTGTCGCACTTTCCCGGTCACCGCCAGCGGGCCGGACATCGCCTTCATGGCTGCCCAACAGGCCGCACAGCGAGAGGCCACTGTTTTCCCCGGTGACGTTGTGCATGTCACCGTGCGCGACGTGCTGGCCCAGCCCTGCCTCCGCCGCGATTTCACCTTGTACCACGCAACGCCCACGTTTGCCGCTCAGCCCGTCCCACTGGCGCCCTACCTGGTCGGGTGCCTGCTGGGCGCCGGGGACGCGCAACGCCCAGGGTGCCTTATCCTAGCTCCAGCGGAGCGCGCAGCGGCTGTCCAGACCTCTCTTTCCGCCCATGCAATTCAGCTGGAGGAACTGCCCGGAGCGGATACCTACCGTGCGACCTTCACCGCCTGTTCGTCCAAGGCAGGGGAGGACCTGGCTGTCACTGTACGCAAGCTTGGGCTGTTCACCGCTGACGGGCCCCAGCTGCCTGGAGTCTACCTGGCCAACACCAGGGACATACGCCGCGCCGTGCTGGCTGGCTGGCTGGACGCTGCGGCTGACGTCCTCTACTCGGAAGGGGGCGACCTCCCGGTCATCCGCGTTCGTTCATCGCTCCGCAGTCAACTCGACAGCTTTGCTCGCGTGGCCCGTTCGCTCGGCCTGGCCACGGCCGGCCCTGTTACCCAGGTCAGCGTGACCCCGCGCGTTTACCGTCTGGCCTTCAACCCTACGGTGCTGCGCGACCTACCCACACGCCGGTTTGCCGCCTTGGCGCTCACTCCGCCCATCCCCTACCTGGCTGATCATACCCCGGTCCCTTCGGGTCCACAATTCACCCTCCAGCCCCGCCCTGCAGCTGAGTTCATCGGTTTCCGCCTGGCCGCCCCTGCCGCCGACCCTGCTGCCCGGCGTTTCCTCTTGGCCGATCTGACGGTCACCCACAACAGCGGGTTCGAGGAAGCCATGAAGTTCAAAAAACTGACCAACGCCCAGCGCTCAGGTCTCAACCAGATCCCCAACCGGCGCTTCACCTTGTGGTGGTCGCCCACGATCAACCGTGCCAACGTCTACGTCGGGTTCCAGGTTCAGCTCGATCTGACCGGCATCTTTATGCACGGTAAAATTCCGACGCTGAAGATCTCCCTGATCCAGATGTTCCGTGCCCACTTGTGGCAGAAGATCCACGAGTCGGTGGTGATGGATCTGTGCTTCGGCGAAGGTACCGGCCTGCTCCTGGCCGACGGAACGACCCGCGCGGTGGAGGATATTCGAGTTGGCGACCGTCTACTCGGGGCGGACCACACCCCGCGCCCTGTGGTGGCCCTGACCCACGGAACTGGCCCTCTGTTCCGGCTGACTCAGCGAGCCCGCGGAGCCCCGGTGATTGGGTCGCCTGCCCACCCGCGCCGCCTGGGGGCCCACGACGTAGTGGTCAACGCCGCCCACACGCTGCTGCTGACCCCCTGCGGGCCCCGTGCCACCGTGCGCGAACTTCGTGACACCTGCGGCCGGGTCACAGGCTACGCTGTCGAGTGGTGGCAGCACATCAAGGCGAAAACCGACGAGGACTTTGCCTTCCCCACTCGTCACACCCGTATGTTCGACGATGCGGCCGTGGCAGCCGAGTTCTGCACCGCTGCAGCCGGCTCGGGTCCTTTAGTGTGGGAGATCTCCGCACGGCACTATTATGCGTTCGCTGTCCTCTGCCCGAAGGCGGCCCGTCACTTCCGCCTGTACCGTACAGACTCGGCTGTCGACTACCCGGACAGCCCCGCCGCGGGGTCGCTCGACCTTTTGGAGCTATACCGCGAAAAGTCTCACCCGATGGCGGTTACTCCGGCCTTTGTTGCCGCCGACCTATGCTGGCTCTTGGGTGCATGGCTCGCCGCCGGGGTACCCAATGAGGACCCCCGTGCGGTATCGATTGAACTGCCCGCCCGCCGCTGGGCCACTGGAGTTGGGAAGCGCCTGGAGGCCCATGGCCGCGCCATGGCCCTCCGCTTTGAGGTATCGCGGACCACCTCTGGCGAGCGCATCACGTATACGGCGCCGGCGCTTGTTTCCCTCCTCGCCCGACTGGGAGTGCAGAACGGCGCCGTACCAGAGGTCAACGCCGACCTCCTGACAGCCCAGGCCCAGGACCAGCGCGCCGCCCTTCTGGCAGGGTTGATCGACGCCGTCGGTCACGTGGTCACCCTTAAAACCGGCCCCACCGTGGAACTCATGGTCCGCACTTCGTCCTCTGCCATCTGCGCTCAGCGTCTGGCCCGGTCTCTGGGCCTGACGGCTGAGGTGCGTCCGCTGGGAGACCTAGCTGACGAGTGCTACACGAAGGTTGTGCTGCAGTCGCTGGCGCTTCGCGCCCGCCTGCCGGCCTCCCTGCTGGCCATCCGTCATCTACCCGATGTTTTCACCGGGGATGTGCGCTCCACTGTGGCCCCCGTCCCGGCCTTCCGGTTCGCCATCACACCCATCGATGACGGGCCGTACTACGGATTCCAGGTCGCCGGCCCGGATCCTTACGTACTGCTGGACGACTTCACCGTGGCCCACAACTGCCAAGTGTTTGATCAGGAGCTTGAGGCTCTGCAGATTGAGGTAGTCCAGAAGGAGACGATCCATCCACGCAAGAGCTACAAGATGAACTCCTCCTGTGCCGACATTTTGCTGTTTGCCGCATACAAATGGACCGCCTCCCGGCCAAGCCTAATCACCGACACGAAGGACGTGATGGACGGCGCCACCGCTCAGAAGCTGTGGCTCGACGTGCAGCTACGCTGGGGTGACTTTGACTCGCACGATATTGAGCGCTACACCCGGGCCAAGTTTTTGGACTACACCACCGATAACATGAGCATCTACCCTAGCCCCACAGGCGTGATGGTCGGCATCGACTTGGCGTACAACCTGCATTCGGCCTACGGCCACTGGGCTCCGGGGTTCAAGCCGCTGATGTCCCAGGCCCTCAACAAGATCATGAAGGCCAACCCGGCCCTCTACGTGCTCCGCGAGCGCATTCGTAAGGGCTTGCAGCTCTACTCCAGCGAGCCCACCGAACCCTACCTGTCCAGCCAGTCCATTACCGAGATCTTCAGCAACCAGATCATCTGGTTCGTGGACGACACCAATGTGTACCGCGTTACCATCCACAAGACCTTTGAGGGCAACTTGGTCACCAAGCCCATCAACGGTGCCATCTTTATCTTCAACCCGCGCACGGGCCAGCTCTTCCTCAAAGTCATCCACACCTCGGTGTGGGCCGGCCAGAAGCGTTTGGGCCAACTGGCTAAGTGGAAGACCGCTGAGGAGGTGGCGGCCCTGATCCGGTCCCTGCCAATCGAAGAGCAGCCCCGTCAGCTGATCGTGACCCGCAGGGGCATGTTGGATCCGCTGGAGATTCACTGTCTTGACTTCCCCAACGTGGTGATTCGCGGCAGCGAGCTACTGCTGCCCTTCCAGGCCTGCCTCAAGGTGGAGAAGTTTGGCGACCTGATTCTCAAGGCCACCGAACCCCAGATGTGCCTGTTTAACCTGTACGACGACTGGCTACGCACCATCTCCTCCTACACGGCCTTCTCGCGTCTCATCCTTATTCTGCGCGCGCTGCACATCAACAACGAGCGTGCTAAGGTGATCCTGCGACCGGACCGCCACACCGTCACCCAGCCCTACCACGTGTGGCCCACCCTGACTGACGAGGCCTGGATCGCCGTGGAGGTGGCCCTCAAGGACCTGATCCTGAACGACTACGGCAAGAAGAATAACGTATCGACCGCCTCGCTCACCCAGTCCGAGATCCGTGACATTATCCTGGGCATGGAGATCAGTGCCCCGTCCCTGCAGCGTCAGCAGATCGCCGAGATTGAGAAGCAGGCCCAGCAAGGCGCGTCGTCGGCGGTCACAGCGGTGACCACTAAGACGCAGAATGTGCATGGTGACGAAATCGTGGTCACTACCACCAGCAACTATGAGACGCAGACCTTCTCGTCCAAGACCGACTGGCGGATCCGTGCCATCTCGGCCAACAACTTGCACCTGCGCACCCATCACATTTATGTGGCGTCAGATGACCTCAGCGAGACCGGATTCACCTACGTGCTGCCGAAGAACCTACTTAAGCGACTCATCACTGTCAGTGACCTGCGGACTCAGGTTGCGGCCTACCTTTACGGTGTGTCCCCGCCCGACACCCCGCACGTGAAGGAGGTGCGGTGTGTGGCCCTGGTCCCGCAGTGGGGGACCCACCAGCGGGTCCACCTTCCCCACCAGCTGCCCAAACACGACCTGCTCAAGGGCCTGGAACCCTTGGGCTGGCTGCACACTCAGCCACAGGAGACTCCGGCCCTCCCGGCTAGCGACATAATCCAGCACGCCAGCTTCCTGGCTGAGCACAAGGCCTGGGACGGGGACCGAGCTGTCGTAGTCACCTGTTCCTTCACGCCGGGCAGCTGTTCCCTTGCCGCCTACCGCCTCACCCCGGCCGGCTACGAATGGGGGCGTACTCACCGCGACGTCCTGGGCACCAGTAGTAGCGGGACCATCCAACCCCCGGGCTATACCACCAACCTGTTTGATCGCGTCCAGCTGCTTCTCTCGGACCGATTCCTTGGATTCTTCCTCGTCCCGGCTGACGGCGTTTGGAACTACAATTTCATGGGCCCCAGCCACCGCCCCGACATGAGCTACGCGATGGCCCTCGATGTGCCCCGCGAGTTTTACCATGAGGTTCACCGTCCAGGCCATTATCTTAACTTTGCCGATATGGAGTCCACCGCCCTTGAAGTCGACCAGGAGGACTTTTTGAGTTAACGTTCTTGATTTCGAGTCAATCTCCAGTAGGGAGGGAGGCGGGGGAGTTCCGCGTGTTTTTCCACAAGCGTACCTAACCGTCCTTAGGGCGCAACTACTTAGCTTTTCAGTCTGTACGCCTCATCTAGTCTTAGTTATTACACCCCACACCAATGAATTGGCCGCTCACTCTATCTGTCCTAACGTGGATTTATGAAGGATTGTAACTTGACTTCTTGTGACTGTACATGCTTTGGCTAGTTAATCCAAACTGTGCGACCTGGCCTGTGACCTATGGGGTCTTAAAATACTATCAGTGTTAAAATGCCGCTGTAAAGCATGAATCAACGTATCACGGAATTCCGTTAGTAGAACCGTCATTCGACATGGCTATAAACTCTCCTCGTTCAACCTGATAGGGGATGCCCCGGCAGGAGTAGCTAGGATCGTGGCCGATGATAGCGTAGCACCTGGCACGCCCTGTGTAGGGTTATCACTCGGTAGCTATTACATTGTCGCCGAACTCTATGGCCGAAGCAGATGTTTCCCCGTCGGCTTCGCAGTAGTGGATGGTGAACTCGCCCATCGTTCCTGGAGTAGGTCACCATACAGACAAGACCACTCAAGGTGGCAGATAATATGGATAACGGGCACACTTCGCAAGACTTGCAATGGCGACAGGACAAAATTGTCAAGCGATACGACAGGGGATATTAGAACAGCTAGTGACGCTAGCAACGAAATGGTAGCCCCATGGCTTCGAAGGAGCGAGGTAAATGACCATTGGCCATAGCTGCCAAGGAGTGGGGCTGATCCACGGCCGTAGGAGTATGAAAAGTTACGCCAAACCTTGTGGTAGATGAGAACCACAGCGAGTCAGGTCATAAAGATAACGAAGAGGGGATAGGAGGGGGTGTGCATTAGTTGCTGAAGTTGTTATCTAAGGTAATTATTGGGCTTCGTAGACTAGAAGATTGGTAACCAGTGGCCCGGTGTGGTCGGCAGAAACGCCTTTACTGTCAGTTGTGGAATCCACCTTCCATTTGCGCTCCTCAGTGCACCCCGTGTCATAGCTTGGTTCCGATCAATAGTGGCTCGCCTGGTTGGTACACTTCACTATCCGGTGTCCACGCTTTTATCCACCTTGCTTACCTATATTCCCTATATCCTTTTCGAGCAACGTTCAGACTTCCTGAACTTTGCGTGTCGCCTTCATTCCCAGGCGACTTGCCACCTCTTATCCTTCTAGGACTTCTTTCTTTCTCTATTCCTGCCGACGCTTGGCCCCGCCTTGGCCTGCAGGTCTGGATCTCTTAGTCCGGATAAGATAGGTATGATGAAAGATGCCGGCTATCATTCAAGTATAATAGGCCTAATGGTCGCTATTTAATAAACGACAGCTATCATGCAATCTACAAACCACACTCCCAGTTTAGCTTAACAAGCGAGTTTTCTTTCCCTTAGTAATCTCCGGACTACCACAGTCACTTTCCTTATATTGACTCTCACGATTACTCTTCAACCAAGTCAAGGCTTGCTTATTGTTCATGTTTTTAAAAGACAATATGTACGTATACTCATTGGGAACCTTGTATTAAGCATCAATTTCGGGCGATTTTATGACTGCATTACCTAGACACCGGTCCCCGTCGTACAGAACCGCAAATTGGCCAGGTGCTAAACCCCGTACGGGCCGCACTACCTGAACGTGTAGTGAGCCGTCTGATCGCAACGTCACGAGGCCGCGGCCGGGGACTTGAAGGTACCGCACCTGCACGTCCAGCATGACACCGCCACTCGCCAGTTTCTCAGGAGGTTCCCCGGCAATCCAGTGCACGTTGCCCGCTGTGAACGCCATCGTAAACAGCCACGGATGATCACGGCCGGGTACGACTTGGATAGCATTGCGCGTTGGATCCTTGGCGTAAACGAACCATTTGTGCGGTCCGTGATGAATCCGAGCGCGTTGACCAATCGTAAACCGGTAGAGGCCCGGATGGGTGCCAATTTCGGCCCCTGTAGAGTCGAGAATAGGGCCCGGAGTAGTCGGGAGGTACTCGCCAAGGAAATCGGCAAAGTGACGTCGTTTGCCAACAAAGCAAATCCCCATACTTTCTTTTTTCGATGCCGTGGGTAGGCCGGCCTCCCGGGCGAGATCCTTGACGGCGGCCTTGTGAAGACCACCCAGGGGAAACAAGGTCCGCTGGAGCTGAGCCTGGCTGAGACCCGAGAGATAGTAACTCTGATCTTTTCGGGGATCTTGGCCGCGTAGCAGTCTGACTGGCTCTAGTTTAGATGCAGTCAGCATTGGAGAGGGTTGTCTATTCAGTCTGTGGCAACTGGTCCGGGCATAGTGGCCAGTAGCGATCCATACAGGGGACTCGTCCGGTCCTGCCAGAGCGACTCGGGCATAGTTGACTAGAGCACCAAACTTGATCTCGCGATTACACATAATATCCGGGTTGGGCGTCTCCCCTTGAGAGTAGGCCTGTAGGGCATAACTAAAAACGTCGTTCCAGTACTCCTTGATAAAATCCACCCGCCGGCAGGGGATACCAATGTATCGACAGACAGCCTGAACGTCACGGTAGTCTTCTTCGCTTGTACACACGCCACGCTCGTCAGCCGTGTCCCAGTTCCGCATGTAGACGCCTTCGAGGTTACGGAAACCCTGCGTACGAGGGATAATAAGAAGTTGGTTACAGGATTACGGTGGTAGGACAGTTATTTTGGGTGACCCCTGAGGAGAGAAAAGGGCAAGGTACGAACAGCACCACCGGACTCCAAGAGATGGGCGAGCCTTGTGGTAAATCGAGTTGAGTCACTAACCAGCCAACGCACCAACACGTCTGTCAATCAAGTGAACCTCATACAAGCCTACCTTCTTCTTAAGCAAATAGGCCACTACGCTTGAATCGACGCCACCGGACATGGCCACTAGTATCCGGTCGTCAGCCGTCGGTCCGCGATGGTAAAAGCGGCTTAACGTTGGCCTGTACGTGCTAGGCAGGACAGCCGGCACCTGGACGAGTAACCTCCGGAGCGACAGATTCCGCAAGGCACGTGGGCGTGGGACGGATACGGTGGTCATGGGGGCAGGTAGGTCTTGGGTAAGGGTTTATGATTTAGGACCGTCGTGGAAGCGCATGCGTGTAATGAGTGGAATGCGGGGCCGCCAGATGTACTCCCTGGCAATGTAACTATATAACCGGCGTAATAGACAATAGCCCTCCGCGGCTTCCATTATTGCGACCATTGGGTTGGGAGAATCCAATAGCTTGGGGGAGCCGACCTGATTAGGTTGACAAAACCCTCCCTTTTTTTGCACCCGGTAATAGAGCTGATGGTGAACCACGGGCCATTATTCCTGCCGTACTTTCGTCATTGTACCTGATAACTAACGCTGTGAGTATTGGTACGATTTCAGTAGAAGACACTTCTTCATTAGTTATGCCATCCGTGAGCAGCTGGCTATAGATAGTTAATTAGACCCACGCCTTGTATTTGCGCTATCTAGCCACTGTTTGTCTCTAAACGGTACGTCCAAGCGGAACAACTGGGAATGATCGACGTACTGCTGCCTGCGTTAGGCTGGGATGCTACTCACACTTTTACTTAAACCAGCCATCCTATTCCCGTATTCGATAACGTCACTGTGGCTTACCCGCTCACTACCAGGCTCAACCCCATTCCACCATCCTAACGCTGTTTTTATCACGACATCTGACGTGAAAGAGTCTTGCTCTATGATAACACGTACTTCACTCATCAGTATTCATGTCCATCAATTGGCTGGTTAGAACTCTACCTACTACTATTCCCAGCTCGACTTCATCAACTCCCTGGCCGTTATATATGGGAGCCGGAGCTGGCGCTCTTGTGGCGGCAAGGACCTATTTGTCCCTCTTAATGACCACCCTCTTCCACCTATTTCTCTAGATCGTTTTTGCTAAACACCACTAAGACTCGAACCGGACTGCAACTCACTTAGATCCATCCCCAACGAGTTTACTAGCAACATTCGTCACAGTAACCCCAATTCCTATCCGTGGACCGGCAAGTTCCTTGCGTGGAAGATCGATTAACCATATGGTTGGCTACTCACAACCACACCATGGCGATGCATCTTCGATCTATCCACTGCCTCTGCTGTAATGAGCTGTATAGCCAGAGGGAGGTTATATGGGAGAAAATGATACTGTTTATTTAACGAATATTCAAATATGGACGACAAGCCAGCTTTATATACTTGCGCTTGTGGATGATGAACAATCGTTTGGTCTAGCTGAGAGGCCTAGTTCCAGTGCCCCATCCATGGTGGGGAGAACCTGAGCCCTATTCGAGCTCGGCTCCGAAGTCTCATAGCCGCCACCTTCCCCACCATGAAGGCGTGCCAGTCTATGGTAGACGTTTGATCGAAATAGATCCCTCGGGAAGACCGTGTGGTGGAAGGCCACGGCCTTAGACTGGGAAGCCTCTCGGCGGACACCCTCCCGGCTACCCTACCAATCGTCATCTAACTATCGACAACTGCCGTGTCTGACAACAGCGGCTCTTTGAGTTTTGGCAATTGGCCTGATAGTCGGCCACATGCAGTTTCGGCTTCTTGATTTCGATTTATCGATTCCACATTAGACCATAATGGCAACAGGGTGTACTCGGCTCGCTTCATTCTTGCCCTTACCCCCTGAGCTCCTGGTTCTTTCGAAACAAGGCGCCCCCTTATGTGCCGCTACTCCTCTATTATTAATAATTCCACGAGAAGGGTGATTGAGATGCTTCGAGTCGTTCACAGTCCCCTTGTCCCCCCTATTCACCTACTAGTTGTCCATCACTACTATTGTAACGGGGTGTGTGTCCCGAGGGGAGAGGGCAACTAGTAAAGACCGAGGGAGGGTCGTAGGCGAGCAGGCCA
>JANBPT010000784.1:0-23228 GCA_027575765.1 Tieghemiomyces parasiticus
TAAGCTAAAGACATTAGTAGTTGGGTTTGTGGGCTTGTATAGCCAGGAAACGTGTGGAGGGTCGGGTCTTGATTAGGTCGCGGTAGTTGGTCATGAAGGGTTCTCGGTACATTTGCCCTGGCCAATCGTTGGCGCTAAGCGGGCGGTGCTTGTTCCTGTATAGCGTCAAGGTGGCTTGCAGGGCCGTGTGATACGTCGGCTTTTGGATACCGACAGGTGGCTACGGCTAAGTTAATATGCAAAATCCTCATCAGTGAATGTCAGAGAATGTTAACCAAGCGGCTCCCGCCATCTACACGTCAAAAAACCAATCCTAATGTCACTTAGCCAACATCCCTTGACCTCGGCATCCACTCAAATCATCTCCTCACACCGAAGCCGAGCAGACGACACATTGGGACCCTCAGCCACTGCTGTGGCGGAGGGGTGCGGGAGACGGCCCCTCCAAGGACCGACCCCCGTAGTACCACCTCCTGTCCCCAACCTTTGGACTTCACCAGCTACCAGGCCTACCGGGCCACGATAAACAACAACGTTCCACAGAGGGTATAGGCAAGGGCCAGGGGAGGCCTCCGACCCATCTCTCTTCTCTTCAGTATTTCATTCGTCTTAGCACTTCCCTTGGTCTTGGCCTCACGGCGTCCCCTGCCTTACCTAGGCCACCCGTTATCTCGTCCCCTACCTTGCAACCGTTTGGCCCTGTCGGCCCTCCCTAGGTGAGCCTGTCTTCAATAAGGCTCAACCTGGAACAATTCTAGTCCGGCCGGTGGAGGCTTCCTTGGCGTCATTGGGAGGTGGGCGAACGGATGGCGGACGGTATAAGTATGACACATTACAAAGGGCCGGACACCCTGATCGCCACGCCAGATTAACCAAGCTGACCTCCCGGTATTTGATGGCGAGATGGAATTGGGCAGTGGTGGAACGATCGTCGACTAGTTTTCACTATACGGGCCGATGCGAGTGGATCCGAGTGAGCCCTTCCAACTGTTAAAGGAAGAGTTGCGGCGGAACCAAACCTACATTGGAGTACATCTGGAGGGTTGATTTACATCCACCTGTCGTCACGGGGCAACCCAAGGGCAGGAGGGAAGAGGGGAATGTAGCCACAGCCGTGACGGTGTACCCACTGCGCCTGGTCCAGGAGTCCATGGTATTGGGCGCGTTCTCGATTGCCAGACTCAACAATCCCAATGATGTCCATGTTGTTACCCAACGGTTGGAGAAGCTGAGGTTGCGCTATACCTATTGAAAGTAACAGCCTATCAGCCACTACCATGGGTTGAAGGTTCGGTAACTGCCGAGCCACCCATCAACCTTCATCGTGTTTGCGCTTAGTCACGGCTATCACCCGTGACTACTGGATGGGCCCCCTTGTGCAACTAGTCAATACCAGCCTTTGCTGTCTGAGTTTTAACCAGGTGAACCGGAATTCTTTAGGTAACCTTGGCGTGCAGCAGCCTAGGAACGATACGCCATTGGCGGGCCAATCGCTATGAACATTGCGCCCGATTAATCGAATTGATCCTTCGATACCCGGAGACGAGATGGGGATTGGACAATGGACTTGGCAATCTTTGCCTCGATCTATGCTCTAAAACATAGAGCGAGTGGCTTCGGGTGAGCCCCACGCTCAATCACGTACTGGGAAACTTTTATAACCCCCCGATCTGCAGGACTCGGGCACATGCGTATTGGCATCCGCATTTCGTCACAAACATGACTGCAAAATGTAGAGCGGGCAATGTAAGCATAGGTGTGGTGACGTTCACGGCTATTCTAGACCAACCATTGCTATTGGATCTGTTCTTGGTTGTAATTTTTAGGAGTCTCTTCAGCCTTCCTCTCAAACGAGCCGAAACTATGGGGCGTAAAGGTAACCCATCCAACATATCGGTTGGGGTCACCCGTTGACCGATTCTGTATATAATGTGAGGAGGGTCGCCGTCCATCCGTTTTGACCAACTCTAACTTTCCGTACCCCATCCCACCTACCCACCCCTTCTCAGTGGACTCTGCTTCTCTCCGGCAACGCGCTTCGCCCTTCTAATCTATTAGCTGCGTTGCTTACATAATTGGGACTTCTACTCTATCACAGTCCAGCCATTCCCCTATCCGACTCCCTCCCCATCCGCACAACCGTCCACCTTCATCTCACCATGCTGGCCTCTCAGTTTATACTCTGTGCTATGGCCCTCTCCTTCGCCGTCGCCCTACCCAATCCCAAGGATACCACCGAAGTTGAAGCTGAATCTAACGATGACTGGCGGGAACGGGCCGAAGCCTCTGATCTACCTAAAAAGTGCAAGAAATGCGCACGAAAGGCCGATACCTGGAAGGAGTACGCTGAATGTGCCATAGAGCTCGAATGTTACTATTCCAAGGCTTCACGTGACCTCATGGTTACGTTTGGCTCAAAGATGTCTAAGACGATGAATGGAAAACATCACTCGGACGGAAAAGCTAACGAAGTGGTATTTAAGGTCTACGAAGTATAAGGCTCTGCAGGGGCTGCTTAATGTCGATTTCTCGTTGATCCGCTATACTCAATAAACGTTAAATCATGGAAACACGGCTGTGGTCGATGACCTATTCATTGACAGTCGGATATGGTGGTTAGTGAAACTGAGAAGCCGCCGGTCGAGAGGTCTCCTTGGCAGATCGACAGCTGAATAGTATAAAAAGCAATCAATTACGCTTAGCTCTCGCCAAGTTGGATCGGATCGACAGAATTGAGGCTCCGGTGTTTACATTTCGACTTGGGTAGAAAGAATCAACAAACGTTAATGAGGCAACGCTTTCCGTCGTATGCACAGAGCTATGACGCGTTGGTCGACTTTCGTGACATAAAAAATAACACCATCACCCCCCAGTAGAAATTGTCTCGGACAGAAAGGTGGGGTTTGGTTGAGTGTTTGCGGTTAAAGTTCGGCATTCCCCCAACCGGGCCGCTCACGTCTAGAGCAAGGAAACGTGGGGTACACAACCTCCCAACACCAGTGGGCTACTGCATCGAGTCAAAATACAGACAATTTAATCACGTTTCGACCTACTGTCCCTTTTCTTGACTTTGCATTACTATTATTATTTTTCCGACCTTCCCTTGCGGCTACATTCTCCAGTATGCCTTTCGAAGACGAAAGCACGATCGAACTAGCTTAATTAAGGCCGCGCACTACCATCCACCGGAGAGTTAAAAGCCCGAGGAGAGGGGGAATAGTGACGATACGGCGTGATTGATCCGGCTCTATGTGAGGGATACTGACCTTGGTTACATGCATAAGCGGCGAGGTAGGTAGCGATTCTGTTCGTATATGGGAGAACGCCAGGCTAATAATGAGCAAAAACCCCTGTATCTCAACCCCGCGGGTCTATTAACGAGAACGTAAGCCGTCGTGATATCTGGTAATAGAACATGGACGCTACAAGGAGGGTGGGGAGGGGTAATAAACTTGGAACCAAACTAGGTGGGGATGGTGATTTAAGCCATTGAAGCCTGATGACATGGATCTTTCAGGAAGAACAGAGAAAAACTCCAAGCTGACGAATGGCAAGTGTTCCATACTTTTATATATATATATATATGTATAAATGTTTTTATGGACGGGGGTTCTTCTATATACCCCCACTTCCTCCCCAATCCCCTTCCTCCACTCGTTTCCGACTTGGCAAAAGCCAATCCGATATATCACGGCTTGATATGGGTACACTGGACATTTTAGAGTTACCGCTCTGAGGTTGTTCGCATCCGCTTCAACGTTGTCTTAATAAGCCTACAATCGTTTACCTCATCCCAACATTGCCAAGGTAATCGAGTCCAACCCCCAACAATCGCCTTCAATCATTTTACACGGTATGGGATATAACCCAGCCAATGTGGTGCTTACTTCCCCCACTTTATCGCGCCCTGGGTTACAGGCATGTTAGCCTCCTCAAGGTGGCGCCAGCCCAAGGAGCTTATTTTCCATTTGAATATATACGTCATATAGTGCATATTCACCTTATGACCATCCTCGTTTCCTAAGCTGGAAGGCTAACCTCTCTGGTCAAACTTCGAACATATGCACGCAGGCATATTCCCTCTGAATTTGGTCTGGTGCATGGGGCGGGGGCGGGGGCGAGAGGTGGGGGGGCAGGGCTGTGCGACCTAGTCTAGGGCAGCGCCCTTTAAGTAAGAATTGGACATGGTCTGCTTGTACTGACTTGCCATCCCCCCTTCTCTGCCTCGTTTCCGCATCCGTTCACGATATCCGTTAATGTTATTAATTCTCGTACACCCTCTCCTCCTCCGTCTCTTTGGATTCCCTTACCTCTCCGTTCCAATATATTATAAACTTACTTTTTAATTTCCGCGCTAATCGCCTGCAAGGACATTTTTACCGTCATGTACGATAACGATCCGGCGGCTGAATCGAGAACTTCGGAGGTCAACCTCACAAAGGCCAAACCGGAGTTGACCACCCGAATTCCGATGGTTGTCCGGTCCCCCGACCAAGACCAACGCCAGGTACCAGTGTACCTGACGGAGGGGATGGAGTGTTACCAGCCTGAAATGGGATCCACTGATGAACCTGGCCGTGAACCGCCTATTGAAGAGTTCGAGACACTACTACCTGGGGACCCGGAGGTAGACCAGGACGATTTCTTCGTTATTTGCCATCCGTGCTAGTTAGTGTTCCCTTCGGGTTT
This sequence comes from Tieghemiomyces parasiticus, assembly GCA_027575765.1. Classification (NCBI taxonomy): domain Eukaryota; kingdom Fungi; phylum Kickxellomycota; class Dimargaritomycetes; order Dimargaritales; family Dimargaritaceae; genus Tieghemiomyces; species Tieghemiomyces parasiticus. Next base: position 4,690 of record JANBPT010000784.1, read on the forward strand.
GTGACGGCTTAGGCTGCAGTCAGAACGTATGCGTGGCAATTCCCATTCTGAGATTGAGGCCAGTAGTGCCCATTTTCCCCTAGGACTTGATTACGCGTGTGCCCGTCAGTACACTTCGGCTACACCATTGTTAGGTGTTATTTTTCTCTTTTTACCAGTACCCTCCCAAAATGTAACAGGGTTTATTTGTATTTAGCGAGCATACTTTCTTTGCGATTAAAGTGAAATAGTCATTACAAATCTCGGCTTATTACCCCCCTCCCCACTTTCGACACAGCCAGCTCACGAGCCGCCATGCTCGTTGAGGATCCGATCGGAATAATCCGACATGGGGTCGAGAGCCATGAACTCTTTGGTGCACGAGTAGCTTGAATGGTGAATACTCTTAGTGGGATCGCAATGGCACTTATTGCGGTTGATCTGGGGGTCGGTAGGGCAATTGTTCATCGGGTTATGGAAGTAACCGATATCGTCGAACCAGTGCACCTCGTCCTTGCGTAAGAACATGGCAACGGCTAACGAGTGGACGGGAGCGTCGCCCCAGCGCTCGTAAAAGAACCCGCCGGCCTTGTCCAGATAGTCAAAGTACGACAGGTACTGCTCCGACCGCAAGAAGCCCAGGCTGGCAATCTCAAAGTTGGACCAGAAGTGACACAGGTTGTAATCGCCCGTACGCGGGTCAGTAACCCACTCGAGCGTGTTGGGATGGGCCACGAGTTGGGAGTTCTCCCGCATGAACTGCTTGGTGGTCTTCCACAAGGTGGGGATGGTTTTGACGAGCTCGTGGATGCTGATGGTGAAGCCGTACTTGAGCTGGCGCTCCTGCATGTAGAGGAACGGGTCGTAGTCGATATCGCACATAAACTTGACGCCGGGCTCGACGCGCCAGTAGTAGTCGAACTGTTCCATGAGCGGGTGGCGGAAAAAGAATCCCGACTCGTAGCGACACATGTGGCGGTAGGATTCACTCGATCCGTAAATGACGTCCTTCATCTCCACGCGGGCATCGGCGGCTTTTTGCTCACTGATCCACGACGGGTAGCCCCAGTGTTCACGTGGGATGAGCCCGTAGGACGTGTTGGCGCTGGTAGCGGTCGAGGTGAGATCCTTGAACTCATCCGAGAAGGGTTCATTGTTGAGGAACACGTAGGGGTAGTTGAACTTGTGGTTGAAGCGGTCCTCAAGCTCGCGCATCGTAGCCCGCAGGTCGTGGATGTCACCATTGCGAACCAGAATCACGAAACAGGCCTTGGCACGCTTGGTCGGGGCCACCTCGATGGGCTCGACAGCTGGGACGGCGAATCCCGAGGTTTCCGTCTGGCGGATGGGGTCCAGGTTGATTTTCAAATCCGAGTAATCCACCTTGACGGCCACCGGTGCGAGGGCCTCGGCCGGCTGCTGGACTGGGAAACCATTGTGGGCCACCTGGAACCCCTCGGGCTGGGCGTGGTGACCCGCATGCTGAGCGGTAAGAGGCGGCGGAGTGGTCCCATGGTTCTGAGTGAGGTCCTGAAACCCAAATAAAAGATGCAGGACTATGACGACTAAAACGATGATGAATATCGTCCGGTACGGGCGGCGCGCGAACGCCTGCTGGGCAGCCTTGATCATGGCGAGTCGCGTAGGGAGGTGAGTCGGACTTAAAAAGGGGTATATATGTAGAGAGAGAGGGAGAGAGAGAATATAGAGGGTTGTACGCGACGGGGGATGTGGGCAAAGATGGTTGAGCTGGGGTCCCGGGGGAGGCTGGTCGACAAGATATATACGAAGGACCGAGGCAGTACGAGTTGTGTCCAGGGATAGTGTCGGGCCAAACTTTCCGAACGGTCAGGGGCCAGGTCAGTCCAAGGAGGAGGGTCGCGGTGGGTCGAGGCCAGATATGTGACTGAAACCACTCAGGGTTAGAGGCGGGAGAAAGTGGGCTGCTGGTCAGACAAAGGGGTGTGTAAGCGTCGGGCAACAAGTACGGCACACCGACAAGAGAAGGGGTAAAGAACGAAAAGACGGGCGAGTCACTCCAAGCATAATAGTAGAACCTCCGACAGAGCGAGCAAGGCATCGGGGCTATATATGAGCCGGAGCTGTCTAGGACGCTTCGGGCCCCGCCCCCACTGTGCTGAATATCTTACTCAAAAAGACCGTCATGGGAACGTTCAGAGAGAGAGAGAGAGATGGTTGTTAAGGGTAACAATGGAAACATTCTCGCCCGCAAGAAACCCCCCCCCCATCCAATCAAACCTACCCTTGCAGTATGGCTAGGGACTACCTCAAACGGGGGAGGGCAAGAATATCGGGTGGCCGGGGCTAGGCAAGATTTACGGCTGGGAATCACTTTGGCTGCCGCCCGTGTCCGCAAATGGCGACTGCCTGGAAGCACCGGCCAGCCAATTGGCGGCCGACCACTGCCCTCTGCTCTCCGCTAAACGATGTCTGGTTTGCCGTCGACTGTTACCAGCCTTTTCCCAACTTAATACCGGGGTGGCCAGGGCAGAAATCAGTTAGCCACCGAATCTAGCCACGAAGCCCAGATCTAGGATGGTGGGTATTACGAGGGGCACATTGAGCGCCCAAGGCACCATATGAGAGAGATGGGGAAGGTGGGCAGGTTGTTATAAGGTCTGGCGTATTCTCAGGGTCTGTTCAACGACCTTTCATTTATATACTTTCCCTCCATTGCAGAAGCGTTGTGGGCTTTTGTTATTATGGCGTTCTCCGTGGATGGCGAAGCATGACCAACAGGTTGCCTGCCTTAGATTCACACTAAATAAACACCAACTTCGCCTGGGAGATTGGAAACCGCCTGCACTAGTCCATGCTGGCAAAGTACTGAAATGGGGTTGCAGACACAAGTTTATTATGCAAACTAGAGAGAGAGAGATTTGGCGATTGCGCCGACACGTCAGATATAGGATATTACTCCTCGTCAACCTTTTTCGATTTCCTCGTTCTCTTCTTGTCCTTTGGGGCAGCGATTGAGGTCTCGGCGGCCTTGCGTTTCCGGCTCGCCCTGTCCTCGGTATTTCCTGGAGACTGCTTCTTCTCCTTCGCTGCCTGCTTGGCCTTCTTTTCTGCGACTTCCTTTTTAGTCGACTTCTTTTCGTCCTTTTTATCTTTCTTGGCCTTCTTGTCGTTCTTGGCCTTTTTATCTTTCTTGGCCTTCCCCTCTTTCTTAACCTTCAACTTCTCGACTACCGCGTTATCAATCTCCTTGGTCTCCTGCCTTCCCTCGTCGTCGGCCTTCTTGGGCAACTTCTTGTCTTTCTTGGCCTTCTTCTTCCTGTCTTTCTCGGCCCTATGTCGGTCCTCTGAAGGCAATGTTGGTCGCTCTGTATCCTGCAGGGGCAGAATCTGGCCTGGATCGACTCGCTTTAACTTGCCGCGCTGCTCACTACGTGCGCCCTTCCGCGCAGTCCGACCTCCGCAGGCTACGAACAGATCGCGGTCGCTGATGACCACACGGTAGTCGGTCTTGGCGGCCTTCCGCTGCTCCCTTTCACTTGGTTTAGCCGTATTGCCATCGGGTACCGGCTTGACGGCCGTGGCGTCGTCTTGGGTGTAGGTGGTTGAACTCTTAACAAACATGTTGAGGGAGAAGCCTGGCGTGAGGACAGGTGACGACCAGATCGCAGCAGGGTTAGTGCAGGCACTTGGGTCCCCCGAGGACCGGTGGCCGGTGGCGGTGAGGGAGAAATTATTGCCGTTCGTCGAGATCTGGTTAACGACTTTCTTCTCTGTAGCCACGTCGATTTTCTGGGAGGCCTCGACCTTAACCTGAAGCGCGTGTACCATCGGTGAAGGGCGAATAGGGTCCTAAGGTCAGTAATGCTGGTTCGACCTGCTATGGGTGGGTAAATACCGCCGTACACATCAGCGCTAGGGTGGGGATTCAGTAGGATTATTCGCAAGCACTTACCGAACCCTCGCGGGCGTCAACCTTGATATGGGCGGCGCTTTTGTTGTAGACGTGGTCCCACCAGGCGAACTCGTAGTCGCCCCGGTTAGCACCGACCTATAAACGTGGTATCGCGGTAAACGTGGTGCAAGAGAGTCTAGATTAGAGGCTTCATTTATATTGGCCATGGGAGGTGAGCTGAAGAAGCCAGCCGTTATGAATTAACTTGGCCACACCTACCCCTTTGACATCGGACTTTTTAGACACCGAAATATGTTTTTTTATACCAAAACCGTCTCTCCCGAGGCCTTGACCTCTGTTCATGTGGGTGGTGGTGAGGTAGACAACGTGAAACTGTAATGAGTGAGGGTGCTTTGAAATGCCACAGGGCTGGGTGCAGAAATTTCTCTTTGCTAAAAGAGCGCGGTGTCTCGACTGGCCTCGCTGCCGAATGCCATGTGACTACAGGCTCAAAGGGGAGGGGAAGGGGGCTGTCCAACCCGCATGCCACCACCACTTACTGCTTCCACCCGAATTTAGCCAACTGGGCCTCAGCAAAGGAGGGCTTTCCCGACATGGTAGGGTACTGGTGTGGGAGAGGGTGCAATGCAAATGGCGAGAGTAGAAAACGGCGTGGCGGCAGGTCTTTGGCAGCACCAAGCAAATGGACCGTGGCTAATAAGGGCGCGGCAGCGGAGGGGGGGATCTTTCCGGGATGCACTGCTGGCTGATGCGGGTCACAAGCGAGTTTATGACCACCAGCACCAAGTAATGACACCGGGAGCCGAAGGAGTAGCCTTCAAGCCTCCCAAAGAAATGTAAAAAAAAAGACATAAAACGCCGCCCAGTACTCAATGTTACGGCGAGTCACTCACATTGGGCCCCTAACAGGTCACTGGCGAATTTACTCCTGGGCATACCATACGACCCACGTGACTGAGACTTAACGGTGGCGAGTTGTGGGCTTAAACTCCCTTGCCATGCCTAAGTTGGAAGGGTATGGAGGTTTCACCCATCTATGCTCACACTACTCTGGCATATCTAACCCTGTTCCCATCATCACCTCTCATCAAATAGCCGCCCCTCTACGGGGTGGGAGTGTAGTATTCGGGTTAAGTAACATCAGCAAGGCAAGTTGGATATGCGGAGTTTTATTAAGTACTGTACATGAGAGCCCCAGACTGCAGAGAGCCAATAATTGTTTAGCAATCGACCTATTTAGGCCTTGACAGCGAAGACGCAAGTAGGGTTGGCGCGCATCTGCTTGATCTGACAGACCGTTTTCATGTTAGTCTGGGCCTTGGTGACACGGCGACGGATGGCGCGAGTGTACTTGGGGCGCAGGTCGAGGGGCACGTACTTCTTGGTGGAGTAGAACTCGCGAAGCCGTGCCTTCTGAGTCTGGTTGATCACCGTGAGCACATGGGCACCGTTCTTGCGGGCCTCGTGGGTCTTGGCACCCCGGCGGTTGGATCCGGCAGCCTTCTGTACGCGCAGGTTGGCCAGCTCAACCTTGAGGCCGTCCAGGGTCAGCAGAAGCTCAGTCTCGGACTTGCCCACCAGCTCGGTAGATCGGATCTTGGCCATTGTGAAAGGTTGTATCGACGGCGTTAAGGGAGGAGGGTGAACTATGCAAACCTTTTATTTTCGGGCCGATTAGTTGGCCTTTATATAAAGGGCATGATGCCCGAATGTGGTGCCGATTTCGGCAGGGTAAAACGAATATAAGATAAGAAGGATTTTAGTAGGAGGTTTTAGACAAAGGAGTGTCTTCCAGAGGCCAAGATTCCATGTCCAGCGTACATGGCTTGTACATGCATAATTGATTACCATAAGGGAAGCTAATGGGTTAATTGTATGGTAACGTTAGGTATAGAAGTTGGTGGCGCACGATTGTCGGTGAACTAGGGGGTGGGACTTTCGACGTCCCATCATTTCGCCACAGGGGTGGAGGGGGGAGGACCCTCCTGCACCTCTCGCCCTTTGGAGGGGAGAAGCCGCGGGACTAACCGGGCGGGGCAAGGCAAGGCAAGGTGGGGCGGGGCGGGGCAACTTCTCTCCCCTCCCCCCACCACCTGTCGTCGTCACCAGTCCCCCACCACCACCAGCCCACACGCACGCACTCAGGCGTGAGTGGGACCCGTCCACCACGAATCCGAAGCCGAAACCCAACCCGCAATTTGATGCGATTACCCTTTTTGTTCACCTCGTCCTCCTTTCTACCGAATCTGATTGAACGAATCCGTCCACTTACTCAGTTTACTCTGATTTTATCCCTAACCCACTAGACCCTCATCCCTCTCTTTCTCTCTTTCATCATGCTCGACCGCTTTGTCAACCGCCCCAACCGCGTCCCTGAGCTCCAGAGACACTACCAGGTGTGTTCCAGAGGCTCACTTACGCTTCCGTCCTAAACCCTCACCTCCATCCCCCCGTTCCTCTCGCGTTGCAAAGCAAGCAAACAAGCAGACGGGTGGTAGGTCGTGCGGTAAAAACCGGACGACCCCCAACCAACCTCTCGATAATTAAAAAAGGACCCGGGCCCCCGCACCATCAAAGGGGAGGGGGAAGAGGGCGTACATAACGCTGCCCCCCCCCCTCCTCCTTCCTCGCCAGAACACTAACCAAGCATACTCGACATCTCCTCGACCCTCCCCCATCTCTCCGGTCGCGTTTAGCTCAACAACAAGGTACCCATCTACCTGCGCGGCGGCGCCCGTGACAAGGTTCTAGTGTACGGGGTCTACAGCTTGCTCGCCTTTGGCGTCACCATGGTCGCCTACGACTACACCCGCATGGTCCGCGTAAGTACTTTTCCATTAGACACCAAAATAGACTCAATGGAGAGCCTGCCTTGATGTCAAGGTGCCTTGCCCTTTTTTATGGTATCCATGTTGCTAACCCCCCCCCCGCTCTCGAGCCGCTCCTCGCCGTATTTTCTTTCCGACACTGCACTTACAGGGCGCCAAATAAATGACGTTGTTTTAAAACGGTCAAACCCAGGCCGTGTACAGACCAGCCTGCCTTTCTTGGATTTGGCAGGCGGCAGCACCACGGGCTGCTCCGTGCTTCTTGTGCTCAATAAAAGGTCCCTTATACAAGTACGTCCCTGCTGAACGTGGTGGGCCAAGCCCAAGTGCAATTTTACTGGATTTCTTTGGCGGTGTGAGCCAGGGGTAGGAGAGGATTCGTCTGATTATGAAGATGGGCCAAAATGCAGCCACTTTGCCACCAGAGGCAAGGTACATTTTACTGCCGCCCATTTTATTACTGTACAAGGAGGAGCGACAGGAGCAGTAGACATGACAGGAGAGTGCGTGACGGGGAGAGGACATCGAATACTAGTCCGACGCGCGTGCAATAATACAGACGAGAAGGGGAGTGAGATGAGAGGAGGGGAAGGTATGTTTCCCCGTAACCCCCGCAACCACACACCCTTCTCGGGAGACGTCGGTTAAGAAAAACGAATCTTCTCCAAGAGATGAGTCTACCACGGTAAACAACTAAAAAACAAAAGCAGTGATGGATAGATGAAGACTGATGCAGGCGCCATAACGTCAAGTAGAAAGGGAAGATGGGGGGGGAGAGTGTGATGATGAGGGACAAGAAATCATGCAAGGGTACGCAAAGAGGAAGGAGGCACCGGGGCTTTTTGGTGAGTGGGCCAGGGTCTTTCGTCCGCCACATCATGACCGCCGCCGATGGGAAGCCAAGGACGATGACCGTGATAGCTCGGGCGTGGCTTGGGTGCCGCGGGTGGCGATGGACGGCACGGAGCCCGAGCGGGAATGAGACCCTGTCGGCTTAGTGGTGGCCAATGCCTTGGCGGTGGAGATTACAGCAGCTGGGTGCGGTGGGCTTTCGACCGTGTCGGCTTCGGCCAGCACCGTGATGCTGCGCAGCGGGGCGAGGGACCTGGAATAATCCTCCAGACGGTTTTTGGTCAGTGAGTGGCCGAACCGCTTTCGCTGGTCGAGCTGTTCGGAATGGCGTGCGCTTCGTCGATCATACTCGGCCTGAACGCGTTCCCATGCGACAATGTTTTCCTCGAGGTTGATGACCGTAAAGCTGAGCATGGGAAAAATCTCAGCCACCACCTGGAATAGTGGGAGCGCCATACCGCGGTAGAATCCGACCTGCGACTTGGCCGCCGTCTCAGGTGAGAAGACGATTGATGGCGGGTATCCGAGTTTCTGTTCCAAGTCGCGTTGCTTACTCATCTCCTCGTTGAGCAGGTCGGTCCATGTCCCGGCCACATGAAACGGCCGCGTGACGTTACTTATATCTGAGCACTTGATGAGAGCCGCACACAGCGCCACCCGGTCGGCCAGTTGGGTCTCCTGGCTGATGGTCACCGATCGCCGGCGGGCCGCTTGGGCCCCCGTATACCGCTGGTGGAGGTCGCGAAGTCGCTTAATGTAGTCAAAGTGGGCTGCCATATCGGTGGCCAGTACGGTCTGCACCAGGACCTGCTGGAATTCAGCCTCGTCGAATCCGGGGTTGTACCGGGCCAGATCGAACCCAACCCGCTGCAACAGCTGACACAACGCTGTGGCATGGAAGTGTTCGAGGACGGCCTTGTCCTTGTACAGCGCGGCTAGGGGAGATCGACAAGTGACCATGAAGTGGTTGTTGACACCGGGGTGGCCAATGTCGTGGCCGATGGCGGCGATGACGAGGGCCAGGAGGTCGTGTAGCTTAAGGGCCCGGTGGAACGGGGTAAGGGTGGCAGCGGAGGCGTCGGTACCGATGGCCATCAGGCGGGTGCGGTTCAGGAACACATAGGTGGCCTGTAGCACGTCTACGGCGTGGTGGAAGTTGTGGTAGGCGTTGCCAGTGTAATACGAGTTGTGCAGAGCCAAGACAAAATTTTGAACCACACTGGTTGGCATATGCAGGTGCGAGGCGGCCAGGGTCTCATCAAGGACGAGGTATATGCACCGGAGCAGGTCGTCCTCCGACAGGTCGTAGGGCGAGAGTCCCCATTCGAGCATCCTGGAGCGCAGGCTGGTGTTCTGTCGCTCAGCGGCCGTTCCGGTCATTACCGGGAAGGAGGCCCGCAGGGCACGGAGTGAGCTCGGAGTGAAGGACTCCACCACCGACCGTTCCAACCAGGCCTGATCAAAATGACTCGCTACGGGCGGCCGGGCTACGGTTGCCGGGCGGCCATCTACGCCGCTCCGTCCCCTCAGGAACTCTGACCGGACCGAGTTAAGCCATAAACCTCGAACCGATTCCGCGGAGACGGGCTTGACGAGGTAGTCCAGGGCACCCAGGAGTAGGGCCTGCCGCATCACCTCGGGGTCCCGCCGGCGCGACATGACCACCGGGACAACGGTGGAGAGGGATCCGTCCTCGATGCGCTCGCTGATTAGCTTAAGCAGACGTAGGCCGTAGTTGGCACCGCTGGCCAAGTCGTTCGGGTCCTCTGCCTCGTTAAATCGGGCAACCTGTTCACCGGATAAGGTGCCCGCCTCATCGGCCGGAGCAGGGTGGTCAAGGTCGATAAGGAGGAGCACGGAAGAGGGGGGGGGCAAGGTGTGATTAAGGAGATAGGTGAGGGCGGCGTCGCCGGAGGTCACGGCGGCAACCTTGCTGTACGTGTCGAGCAGCAACTGGATGAACCGTGAGGCACCATGGCATTCCCGCCGGCAGGGCCGCCGTACGCTGCTGCGCCTGGCCGCGTCGGCCAGGCGAGTCCGACTGGGCATTTTGGGAAAGGGTGCTGATCCGGGGGTACCCGGCGGTGTGGAGGGTGGCGAGAGCGGGGTGGGTGGAAGACCCGGGGCCGTGGTGGAGTGTGCGGTGGTGGGTCGACTGAAGGAATACTCGGTAGCCGTGGTCAGGGCTTCTTCATCATCGGAGGTGAGGTCAACGGCGTGGTAGGAGGAGGCCAAGTATACGCTATCCACGATGACGACCGAACAGGCGGCGGGGTTCATGGTGGCGAATGGTGTCCGGGCAGCCGTTACAGCCGGGGTCCCGGTGATTATTGTTGGTGGGGCAATGGTTATGCTCGACATGCAGGTTTGAAGGGAAGAAAAAGGGTCACACGTGAACCAGCACGCTGCGAGTGGAATCGGTAAGGGGTAGATGGGTTGTGGGTAGAGTCGAAGAGCGCGACGTATTAGGTCTGGTGGTCGAATGGCGGGAGGGAGGGCTGAGAGTTGTAGGGCCGCAGCAGGGACGGGCAGAGGAGTGAGAAAAGGGCGAAGTGAGGGTCCGATCGAGCAGGTTTCAGGATTAACAAAAAAAAACTGCAAAATAGAGGAGCCGCGAAACGTGGGGCGGGCCGGGCCAATACAAGGGATATCGATCATTAGGATTTCAGTACGACTGTGATTTGCAGTGCGATGCTTAGGTGTGAGTCTGCCCTATACAAATCCAGGCAGGTCGGAATGGAGAACGCGCCGACGTCACAAACCCTATTCGCACATGGCAAGCGGGGGTCGTGAGGAAGAAAAAGGAACTGTCTATAATGTAACCAATAACCTCAATCTAGGGCCGATGACTTACATTATTTAAACTCTGGACCACACCCGTGACGACGGGATAAACTACACGAGCGGATGGGTATAGGCTCCGTGGAATTCGACTTGGGTGCACGTGGCAGAAAAAAATAGGACCTAGTATCGGTAACGAGGCGCGTAATGAATGACCGGCCAACTTGGTTAAAGGAGGTTTTGAGCCTAAAGGGGTCGAACAGTAGGGTAGTAGCAAGCTATTTACGCAAGGGACAGTGGTACTGGACCGGCCAGGACGAAGTGGATGGGAGGATAGTTCGACGGGCGAAGGGATAGGTGATAGGCAAGTGGTAGAGTGGAGCCGAGGCTGTGGACAGCGATTGTAGGAACGGGGGGGAACAAATAAATTGGGTCGTATAGATAGAGGAGCGGGGGAGGGCTCGGTGGTGGCGGGCTCGGTGGCACCAGAGTTGGTTGCACAGGCGCGGGGGAAAAGGGTGCGCTAGTGAGAGCGACTGAGTGTAGCACAAGTTGTGCGCGGGTTTCAGAGTAGCGTGGCGGGAGGTCGGGCGATGGGACACGCGCTGCTTCATACGGGGCTTTGGGAGGTCAGGGTAATAAAAGGTGTTCGTACAGCCAGTCGGGGGGAGGAGACTAGCCAAGGCGCGACGAGTGGTGGTGTTGGGTGTGTTTAGATACGGCCAGGCCGGGGGGACCACACGGTAAAAAAAACACTTCTTCGGCGTTGAGGTTGTCTGGTGGGCTGTTGTGGGAAGTGCGAGCGATACACGTGTGGGGTGGCGAGTGGCGGGGTGGTGGGTATTACTGAGGCGGCGTCGTGGGGATTAGCGGGCGACAGCGTAACAGGATGGGCACGAAGAGTAAGAAAATAAAGTGAACAGCCCTATGCAGTTCGCACGTTAAACTTTATGAAGGAACAGGTGGGAGAGGGTGGTCGGTGAAGGGAGAGAGAGAGGGGGAGAGAGAGAGTGGAGGGCGGGGGGAGAATAGCTGGGCGGGTCTGGGAATGCGAGGGTTGGCCGAGCAAGAGAAGGGAAAGAGGGGGAAGGGCGGATAATGCCAAAGGTGGAAGGGGGTAGGTGAGGGTTGTAATGCGAGAACTGGATAGACCATAAAAAAAATCTAGGAGGGGTCTACAAGGTGGCAGGTTAACTGATAGGGGAGCGGCGGGCTAGAAAGCGAAGGACCGTTGAGTCGTATGGCGGCGTAAACGAGAAAGACGGGTGAACTAAAACGAGGAGCGTGGTTCCCGGGGATAGAAGTTAGTGGTGGCAATAATAGAGCGGCGGGCGTATAGGGGGGTATGGTACGTCGAGCGGCGAGGGCTAAACAGGCGCAAGTGTGTGAGGGAAAGAGCGCACAGCTAATAATGGGCTTCTGGGTGGCAGTAGGTAAGTAGTGATACAGACGGAGGTGTGAGAGGGGGAGGGTCGATGCGAGAGACGTGTCAGTAGAGATGTTAAAAGGGAATGAGGGTGACGAGAACGGGGCGGGTCGTATGGAATGCGAAGCGCGAGATGGTGGCGGTGAAGGGGTGGCGACAGGGCCTTATTTATAAGAGCACCGATAACTATTGGCGTGCATAGGGACGGAAAAAAAGCTGGGGGGGAGGGAACTAGTGAGCCCGAGATACACACGATGATGGTGAACCTGGGTAGGCTTGGGCGGAGGGGTGGATGGTCATGGGCGGCGACGATATAAATCACGGAGAGCGGCCGAGCTGCCCAAAGGCCAAGGTACAAATAGTGCCAGCAGAATGGTTCTAGAAACGCGGGGCCTAATGAACGAGCCGTTCACGGTGGGACTAGCTAGTTTTCAACGTACCCGAGGCGGTTGGGGTGTTCGCTCACTGTCCAGCACGAAACTATTAAGCGGCGGAAAAAGCTGGGAGGGCGCCTAAAAGCTGGCCACAGGATGGCGAAAAACGTGGTGAAAAGCAGGTTGCGGAAAGAGAGAGAAAGGGGGGGGGAGCAGCGAGAGAGAGAGGGGGGGGAATGGTCAGAGAGGAGCCAACTGGTCCGAAATAGTCATCCGGGCGAACAAAGAGCTGTGGAGGAGGCCGTTAAAGCAGAAAGGTCGGGGTGACGCAGGGATACCGCACGGGATAGCGCAGCGGGCGGGCGTGGTAAGTCGGGTGAAGTAACGGTGGGGTCGGCCAGCCAGTATGTATGTTTGGAAGGGGTTACACCTAGGTGAAACGCTGTGGATGGGAGGAGGGGGGTTGGGGGGAGGATGCGTGGGCCGGGCCAGGGAAATTTTCAAGTTGGAAACGTTGTCGTTAATGGGGGAGGTGGGCGAACACTCAGCGACCAGGTAAACAAAAGTCGAGAATCGCGAAAACGCTTCCTCTTGAGAAGTGGATAAGGCAAAGATGCGCGGGAAGGGACGGGTGTGGTGTAAACAAGTGGAACATGAGCAGTAGGGTGGACTGCCTCGTGTAGACACTCGCAGGAACGAGCGGGGAGTCGGGTGACACTCGGTGTTGGTGCTGTTTTTTCATAAGGGTTAAAGCCGTAGTAATCCGGGATGAATACGTTACCAACCCCTTAGGCTATGGAGAGGGGGGAAGCGATGGTTCGACTGAGGCGGACGGAGAAAGATAGAAGGGGAGGTCCAAGTTCGACAAGGGGGGGGGGGATCTAGGTAGACCGAGGGGTAATGCATGCATACGGGTTTAGGCCCGCCGCTTCCTGACCTAATCGTTTCGATGGAATAGAGTGAAATATGGGAGCTAGAGCACCGATTGGGCCGGCTTATGCTTGGATGAAGAAAGAGGGGACGAATCGGTTAACGCGGCAAGTGCGGAGGCAGTGAGAGGCGGGTACCGAGCCACTGGTATGCAAAGGGAGATGCAAGCGTGACGATAGCGTGGCTAAACACAGACACTTGTTAGGAGAGGGCTGTGGCCGATTAATTGGTTGATGGGAGTGCAGTGGAGGGTAAACATCCAGCGATGGTGGTAAGTGAGATGGGAGGAAAGAGGTGGCTGGGGCTAGTCGAGTTCGCGGGCACAGGGCAATTGCAGTCGCCCAGAGCAGAATGGCGCAGGACAAATTAAGCGATGTGTATTCGCCGGCTACCAAATGGAGACCAGGCTTTGAGGGGCTGACGGGCGTGCGGGGCACGAGTGAGGGACGGGGATTTCGGACGCGGTGCTCGGAGGCCAAGCGTTCCGAAGCGGTGTCGCCCCGAAAAAAATATCTGCAATGAGGCACTAGGCGGGCTGTCCGTCCGAAACGTTGGGGCGGAGGAGAAACTGTCTGCGGTATGGGTCAGATCAGCATGGGTTAGCGAGCACACACACACACACACAGACACAGTGGCTACCGACAAGCGCGTGGGAATGGATGGGAAGCACCGTTACTGAAGCGAGGCAGTAAAGGAAGGAGGGGCTGGATGAGCCGCGGGGCGGAAGGGTAAGCCGTCTGGTCTAAATTTGGGAAAGTGCCCGGACGGACAAAGGCGCGGATTGTTGGGTGCGATGAGACAAGGAGGAGAGACTGTGGGTGGGAGGAGACTAGTGGGGGTGGGCGATGACGAAGGTCGAGGGGGCGATCGGGTGTGGCTCACTTTAGTCTGAGTGGTCAAGCAGGAGGATGATTAGAAAGGCCGGACGGTGCCTGGAAGGGGAGTGGAGAGGGAGGCCGCGGATTGCTTAGAACGGCGGTAGCTGGAAGGTCCGCAAGTCGGGCTAGGACGACGGCTGGCAGCTCGCTTGGTGGGGCGCGCTCTTGTCAAGATATACCTGGCATCCGGCAAGGTCGGCACGGGCCATTGTGATGCATTGGGTGTGGAACGAAGGAACCCTGAAGCGATTGCACTGGGGGTAGGGCATACAAGGACCGGGTATAGCGAAGGGAGCCAGTGGGCCATATCTTCCCCGACTGGCAGGAAAGGAGTGGCCACGCGAGCGAGGTCGAGAGAATAAAAAGGAAACGCAGGAGTGTATGTAGCTTGAATGCCACGAGCTCGTCACTCCCACGTGGAGCTGGCTTGTGCGAGCGGAAGGTCTCGGGTTTTACAGGAGTTGGTGTTGGAAGGTGATCAGGTGCCGGTGTGGTGATCGACACCGGTTGGCCCAGTTCACCTTCAGCACCGGCAGACGTTTTGCCAAGAGACCCGCTTGCCGCGGGAGACCAGGACAGACGATGTTAGGCAGCACTATGCCTACCACGTGACTGAGTGGCGTAGCGGGGGCTGGCTTGGCGGAGGAATGCCAGTCTAGGGCCCAGCACTACAGGCCCAGCCGATTCAAGGCCGGGTCGAGGAACTGTCATGTAACCAAGCGGATGCGCTTAATGCACGCTAAGTAGCCAAGCGAACTTGCGAGTGGTGGAGGGAAGACGGGCCGTACGTGTTTTGATTAATGTCCGGCTCACGCGTACATGCATAGATTGACTTTGCAACGACAATGTCGTAAGCCAGGTGACCACGCGACGCTTTACCCCCTCCCCTGCTTACCATATGGGTTCTCTCCTGACGCTGCACAAGCTTCGACGTGTCTGGTCCGATGCCTGATTCAAACTCTGACGGTCCCCCCTTTCAATCCCGCCCAGCCGGGTACGTGCGGTGGTGGTCTGCATGCACGCATACCGGCCGGGGCTGACGAGATGGTGGCATACACGGGCGGACAAGGAACTGTCGCTGGCTTCGTATGCCGCGGGGAGCGTTCGGCACGTTAAGAGGATCATGTATGCTGCACGGTGCGCCGGTGGGGTTAGGCCTGCAGAAACCACGATGATCAGTATTGCACGGCAGCGGCGGACCTGGCCGCCGTTTCCCCAGACCCGGTTAAATGTTGCACCGGCGTAAGCACTCCGACATGTCTGTTAAACACCTTGTAAGTGGCATATGTCGTGGCCCGGCGGCACTGAAGTATACGGGGTATCCCACTGCCACCGGCTACACCCATCACACCATCCTGATTGACTTTACCACCACGTGCGGCGGGGTTTACGAAGCAGCGGATGATTGCCGCCGTCACACTCGGGCAGTTGCTAATGGTCAGCGGTTACTGGCCATTTAGGCAAATTTAACCGCCACGTGTTGGGACAGCAGGCCGGATGATTTCCGTCCATGGGGGGATCAGCCATTGGTATTGGCTTGGTGTGCTGTGTCGTGGTAACCAACATAGTAAGGGCCACTTCAAGGGCTGCAATTGGCCACATGGGAGATTACAACTATCAACCTCCTCCGACGGCCCAGCTTACCAGGGCAGTGCTAGCCGGTTTCATTTGGTGCTTGATGTGGTAGGTGAGAAGGAGAAACGACAGATGCGCCACTTCAGAGTTCGCCTTGGTGCCCCCATCCTTACACTTACTCAGATACAGCCCGCTCTACATGTCACAATCAACCACTTCACTCTATAGATACTGAGAGGTACACAGTAGTAGTATCCAGAGCCCACTATGACGACTATCAGTCGCTAGGCCCCGTGGCTTAATTGTCAAAATATTGCCGAATTAAGAATTACGAAGTCGGCCGAGCAGCCCCCTGGCGAGGTGTTCATGTATATAACCGAGGCACTGAGACACTCTAGGCCACCCCCTGACCAGCCAATGGATAAGGGAGGGTGTACTGCGCGGGCGTGTTGAGGTATGCGGGTCACTTCGGTATTGACCGTTGATTAATCTCCTGCCTCCATATGCACCTAGTCCCTTGTCAATGCCAAGTTCCACTGTAACTTGCCAGCTTGGATATCGCTGTGTGATCCATTGCCCTGGGGATGGTAGCCATCTGGCCTGAATAGATGTAGACGTACTGGTCTACTCAACATGTGGGGGGGGGAATTGGATCGGACTTACCAGTTAACCAAGACTGATGGCTAAGTAGCCGGGGATAGCTCGACCGGTCCAAGCAGTATGTTTGAGCACGGCATTGCCATGTGCACCTAAGTAGAGGTATCACCGGTCACGAGGTGCAACTTCTATGCAGAGCATATCGAACGGATGGCATGGAATTCCGTGTGGATTTCGGGCATAGATGGTGGGGTGCCTTGGTTTCCAGGGTTGGTTATTATGGTAGAGCGTCAGACCTCGGCTACGAATTAAATTGATCACCAGATGCAGCTTGTTGAACTAGTGGTTGCATACCACCCCACGTTGTTTTGGAACGAGTACTAGATTCTAATAGCCAGTCTCAAGAGCCCCTGACCTTCGAGTACCTTGCAAGCAACGTCAGTCTATCGTGGGAGGGCGATACTGTACCGCCAAGTGATGCTGGGGCAAGCCAATATGAGCTGATTTAAAGCATTCCAGGAACCGTCTACAATTAGCCTGGTCAAAGTCGACACGATTCCCCTCTACCAGCCTATCGCCCCCACTTTAGTTAATTACGATAAAACCTTGGAGCACTATCCAACTCCACTGCACAATCAGGGAATCTAGTCCTACAAGCTAAGTTACTAAACTTGTGACTTTTGTCGATTCGTGCTGCATCAGCCCTCCCCCTCCTCCTTCATTTCTTTCTGCACGTTTCCTCCGCCATGTTCTCTCTCTCCAAGCTCGGCCTTCGTGCCTCCCGGCCGGTGCTTCGGGTCGGATCTAGCCTCCCGACGTGGCAGCGTGCCCTCACCACCGGCACTGCTCCCCCTTCTTCACCACATGCCACCACCACCACCACCGCCAAAACCCCGGCCCCACGGACGACACAGGCCGCCATGGAGGCCATGCGGGGTTCTCCTAAACTTCTTCGGGTCCACCTCTACCGCTCGCTGATCGGCCTGCACAAGCGCACGCGCCTTATGGCTGAATCCCTAGGCCTCAAGAAGATCGGCTCGATCAAGGTCCTGCCGGCCCTGCCTCATATCGTCGGTAACCTGGTCCAACTCAAGGAAATCATCCGTTTGGAGATCGTCCAAGATAAAGACATCCCCAAGATCCGGCCCGCCCAGGGGTACACCATCGCCAAGAAATTCAACGGGGATCCGTACTTGTAATTGTACCGCATGCCCGGTCTCCGGCAGTCGGATATGCTCCGCGGTTGCCATTCAGCATGGACGGTGACGGTTGAATAAAGCAATAGTTTACTACGAATATGTTTATGATGATACATTTATCGGGTAGCGGTAAAGACGGCTTAGCGCTCCCCCGACCTCTATTCCCAGAGTCGTTGCCAGCTCAAGTCTTAAAGGGTCACTTCAGGACCCTCTTCCCTTCCCATAAACTCACAAGTTGGCTGTAGTGAGTCGGTACGACTTGGGGCCCTTCTTCAAAAGGTAATTCTGGTTATTGAGGGCATCTACAAAGTCCTGGAAGTCTTTGCAGTTCAGGTTGATGCCTGTCGGATGTACTCAACGTAACGTCGTGGTTAAATAAGGTGAAGGTTACCAATGTAGATGTGGATTACTATCCGGCCAGATCGACCTAGAGGTAAATTTCGCGAATGGTATTACGCCGGATATTTGAGTACTTACGTTGGGCTTCCTGGCGTAGCTGCTGGAGGGTGAAAGTGTCGTTATAGGTCTCGTCGGCCACCTTCTGCAGGTGAGCCACAAAGCTGGCGTAATGGGATGGTACGTGTCGATACACTCGATGTGTTAGATAAACCGACTAGGGGCACTCGTGAGCCGAAGGACTCTTCCCTGGGCTCTACCTTATGAGAACACATGAGACCAAGGTTGGCTGCAGAGCAGTAGGTAACTTACCGCTTGGGTTCGCTGCGCTGGCTCATACCAACACCTAAGGTTAAGGTAGACGGAGTGGGAAGGATGGCGGTACGCGTAGGTCCGTAAGTGACGGGACTTATGATTGATCAACTCATCAGAGCTCCAAGGTATAAAATGTGCAACTTCAAAGTTAGACCGTCCGCTACTTACCCATTTCAGACCGGGCAAAGTCCATGTTGCCAACGTCATCCTCGAACGCTTCAAAGAGGCTGTATCGCCTGAGTATCGAAATACAATATAATATAGATGAGAAAGGAAAGGCCAAAATGAATACAATAATTGCCGGTTAGTGTCCACACATTCCTACCGAATCACAAGCTAGGTTCTCAATACCATAACCTTCTACGGAAAAGTTGCCAAAGCCAACAAACACAACTTACATGAGGTTGATCACATCCTCGGCATCCGCCCGGGTCACCTCCTCACGAAGTTCCATACGGGCACGGGCTTCGGCGAGGCGAATCAGGGATTCAAGCTGACGCGTCGTGATGGGCGT
>JANBPT010000785.1:0-23155 GCA_027575765.1 Tieghemiomyces parasiticus
GGTGTGTATAATTTTAATGTTGCAAAAAAGCGAAACTAAGGCCTCTGATTGGTCGACCACTTTCAACCTTCCAGTCAGCTCAATTAGCTATTACACCTGGACTGGCACATAGCTGGTTTCTTTGACAATGGCCTTTTATCGTTTTCCCCAGGGAATGGTCTATTGTATTCCTCTTTATCCTAATGTCTTGAGTCTGTGAGATATCTGGGAGTTGGGATTTTTGGTATTAGATATTTGCCAATATGAGATGATGTGGGTGTGGTGATTGGGAACCACCACATTATCATATTGCAGGGTAAAGCCCAAGGCTACTATTACAGACCATATATTCTGTGATGGTGGAATTATCCTTTTGGTATGGTATTAGACTTGGGCCTAATATCAGCACAGTGCTCTAGAGGTGGCCCTGTCCCAACTGAGACCCACCAAGGCCATGCCACACCTAAGGTGATGCTGACCATTTATTTCACCAGACATGGCTTGTTACACCTGGGTGCCATGGTCTTGACTGAACTCTACATAAAGTAAAGGCTGAAGCCCATGGTCCAGGCCTGGGTGGAGGCACATGGAAGTCTGGACCATCACCCCCCTGTGGCTTCACCATGATAATGCACCACCACATTGTGCTGAGGCTGCCCAGGCCGACAATTCCGACACCAGAATATAACTTCTGCCAGCCCCTCCCTACAGTCCTGATCTGGCCCCCTGCAACTTCAGACTGTTCAGGAATATCAAACAGCGGCTGAGGGCAAGGAGTTCAGCATAGTGGAGGTAGTCATGTACGCCTGGCAATTGCAGTTAGCCAGGCTCCAGCCAAATGACTGTAGAGCCTGTTTTGATAGATGGATAGAAAGGGCTTGCCAAGTGGTACAGAGTGGTGGCAGCTATATTGAATTAAACTAATTTGACTTAGAAATCCTCACAATAATTTGAGGCACCTGTACTACCTATAGTCATAGATGCCTTTGGGATTTTGCATATTGTGCAGTTTAGAAAAGTGTGCAAACCAACATGTAATTGGAATAATTTCCACTTTATGACAGCATTGGGAACAGTGGCATATCACCTAAATTATTAGCATGATAACAATAAGCCAAGTCAATCAAAGTTGTACCTTGCATTCCTTTAATAATACCACAGTTAGTCTTTCTTATGGTATCATGCCTTTGCTGGTTTCCCACCTTTTTCATTATGTGTTACTGTGGTCGATTGAAATGCCTTCCCAATGTTAATTCCATTGAATCATTGGTAGATGACGCATCCACGCCTCCGCGCACCCCATGTCATAGCTTGATCTCGATCAATGATGGCCTACCTATTTGGTGGTCTGCATTATTCAGGTTTCACGCTTTCGTCAATATCCTTTATCCCCCCTTTCTTTACCTACTTTATTCTTCATTTCGGATAGGCGTTCAGTCGTCCTGATCTTTTAACATGCCTTCCGCACTGGCGCCGCTGCCTCCTATTCTTCTAGGACCTTCTCCTCCTCTATTCTTGCTCTGAAGGCTACCTAGCCGCCTTTCTATTCATTCCAGTGCTTGGTCCTGCCACAGCCTGTCATCCCGGATTCCCATAATCCAAGCTGGCTAGTTACTTGATTGATGCTGGCCTTTCTTCAAGTATAAAAGACCTAACGGTCGCCATACAATAAACAAAAGCTAACATCCAACTTAACAATCCCCAACCCTTGTTCAAAGCTTTAAGCCTGCTTAGTGTTTTAGTAAGTGTAGGCCTACCACAGTTTCATTATGCATTTTCTTACAATACTTTACATGACTACTTCAGCGAGATGTCTTACAATTTTGCTAGTCAGAAGGAAGATAAGATACCTATCCGTTGGCCGCCTCAATAAATGCCACACTGCCTTATAACCTATTTTTCCTTGTATTGTCACCCCGTGTTTTTACACTACACCGCAGCACTAATGGCCCAAGGTACTTGAGTTTCACGGTTAAATGGACGGCTCCCTCCGAATTCGTGCACCAATCAATCTGTAGAACGTCAGCACTGCTGACAACGTACACATGTGCGCAGCAATACAGTCATACACGTGGACAACCTCACTATTTTAACCTTTCCTCCGATCATTTATCACCTCCCTCTAGTGGCCCATAATTCTGTACAAAAATGCCAGGTAGACAAGGTGTGAAGGGTACGGTCGCATTCCCAGGTTCAACGGATCTCTGGACACACCGGCACCAGTGGCATGCCTCGTAGTCACCCACAATTGAAGCGATATCTGTATGCTCCCCGCAACTGTGACAAAGTGTTGTCAAGGAGCACCATGGAACAAATGATTGATGTGAGCAAGCTGGAGAAAGCCCTTTTTTGTTAGAGAGGGAGAAGGAGATAGTAAAGTCTGGTATAGAGTTACACCCTAATCAATCACGTTTGCAATGGTCACTCTATCGCTTCTCCTCCCCACCCATGGATAAAGCCGACGAGTGCCGAGTGGGATAGGATCAATATATCCGAGCTCATTTCGGCAAGCTGGGCTGTAGGTAAGGGTGCCATGACAAGTCATTCCACTTGGAGCGCGCCGATTACTGTCTATATAAATCCCAGCCGGTACGTCGCTTCCTAGGACATCACCAGCTCAACCAGGCCACTTCACACCTTAGACCTTCCTTTGCTGTCAAACCAAGACACACACACGCGCACACACCAATCCCTCTCCTCTCCGGCTGCTTCCCTCCCGCGACTTTTAATATTCCAGCACCATGCAGATCAAAACCGTCCTCCTCACTTTGACCCTCACCCTGACCATGGCTGGCAGCTTCGCCGGGGCCCGAGACGACTTTGATGCCGGCGCCAGTGACGACGTGAGCTTCGCCAGCGATGCCAGTGATGCCGATACCGACCACCTCGAACGCCGCGAGGTGTATGCCTACCACGCCGCCCCCGAGTTCCATTATATGATCCGGCGCGGGCCCGGCGGGATGGCCCGCGCTTGTGCCGATTGCGGTGGTAGTGGAGCATCGGGCGACGCGTTCCTGCGTCGTCGGGGTCTGGCTGCTCCTTGTTCCAGCTGTGGTGGCAGTGGTGGTAGCAAAGGTGGTAGCGAGCGGGGTGGTGCCGGTTACGGTAGATCCAAGGGCCATGGTAACGGCTACATGTACCGGCGTGGTCTAGGAGGCAGTGGCGGCCTTGGTGGCATGTTTGGCGGGGTCGGGGGAGGACTGGGTGGGATGGGAGGAGCGATGGGTGGGCTGGGTGGGTTCGGTAGCCTACCTAGTATCTTTGCCAGCGATTCCAAAACTGAGGCCCATCTCCTTAACAAGCAGGCCCTCAAATTCAAGGACCTGAAGAACAAGGACCTGGATGCCAAGCAGAAGCTCGCCGTCCAGGCCTAGATCCTTAAGTTAATTGGGGCGACAGCCTCCGCCCCATTTTCCTTGCGCCATCTTCCCCGGGTCCCGATGGCTTGGCGATAAGGGCCACGAGGAACCTATTTTTTAGACAAAGGAGAGTATTCGTCAACCCTTGCACTATATAACTTGCTGCCTTGCGAACAAATTCTAGCAAATAAAATCTCGCTCTATACAAGTGCCCCAAGTGGATATGTGCTACCTGTAATGGAGGTTTAGAGATGGTAGGGTACATTACACCGGCGATGATATAAAAATTAAACGGGTGGATAAGAAAGGTGGATGTGAGAACATACACACCCACGCATATCGTTAGGGAGATAGGTAAACTCACACGCCTCCCTACGCTATACATAGAAGAAAGAAAGGTGAGGGCGGGATTATCTGTCGGGCAAGAAAACGCATACGGTACATATGACAGCGGAATAATCGAGCCGCGATCACTTTTTCATACTGTTGATCCAGGCTATGATGTGGGGCCAGGCAAAGTAAATACCGAGACCGGCGCCAATGAGGATGAGGCCAATGATGATGAAGATGGCAATCGGCGGAATACAACAACAGGAGCAGCAACCGGAGCAGCAAGATGGACAGCAGTTGAGGCAAGCACAGCAGCCGCGGCTGTTCTCGTAGGCGGCGTAGCGGTCCTGGCCCTTGTTGTACGGAAGCGGGGGCGGAGGCGGGGACGGTGGAATACCCCCGCCGTAGCCATTAGACGGGATGGTAACGCTGAGTGGTTTGGTGTCCTGGGACACGGTCACACCTGGCGGAAGCGGCGAGTCGAGGACGGCGTTGCGGCCAGACCCTGGTGTGGGAACACCGGGGCCTTGGACCCCGGCTGGCAGGGGTGATTCGAGGTTGGCCAAGTTGGCATTGCCAGGGGCAGGGGAGCCGCCATTACTACCAGCACCACGCGGGTCGTAGGGCGGCGGACCACCGCCGAACCGTCCAGGCGGGGGCGGCCGGTAATGCATGGGTGGGGCTTGACCGTACTGACTGACCGAGTCGGACGGGAGAATGGTGGAGGTGTCGCTGGGCCGCCGGTGGAGGTAGTCGGGCTCACCGTCCTGCATGGGCCCGTCGGTCGGCGCGCGGTAAGGAAACCCACCGCCGTTTGGGCCAGGCCCGCTGTGAGGGTTGTAGGGCATATTCGGCCGCGGACCGGGACCTGTCCTGGGGGGCAGGTCGCCGCTGGATGGGTAGCCAGCCGGGGACGCCCGGCCAGGCGCCGCGGGATTAAAATAGCCGGAGCCGTTAGGGCTGCCCTGGTAGGGCCCAGGGCTACCCATGAGGGAGCGCGAGCTGTTGAGGTCGGCCATCTCAACCTGGTCGGGTCGGCCGTAGGAGTTGGGGAACCGCCGCTCGGGTTTATCCGACGAGTAGCCGTTAAGAGTCGGACCACGAGGTTCAGCAAACGAGGTCGACTCCTGGTAGTAATCTGAGAGGATGTCGTCGGCGTTCACACTAACGCCCTTGTTCTGCCGGTTCAGCACGCCAGCGTTGTTGTTGAGCGGGTGGGGGCCCGGGGGTCCCCGGGGACGGGGTGGGCCAGCACCATAGTTGGGAGGTGGGCCTCCGTTACCGCCGACCGGACCGGGCGGGCGTGGACCAGGGGGGAAGTTCGAACGGGGACCGTAGGGATTGACGGGCCGCACGGAGCCAGGCGGGCCGGGCCGCGGGTAGGCTGAGCCGTTGGGATTCCGTGGGCCGAGTTGGTTGGGGTGGCCCGAGTGGCCCTGGCGGGGCGGTGGCGGGCGGCCTGCGAAACCGGGACGGGGCGTCGGGCCGTGGGGATTGTCGTAGTGGGCCATAAGGATTCCAAGGTCACGGAGAAAGTAGGCAAGAGGGATAGGTTACCACCAGAGTACGCAGGAGGGGAGGGACAGCAACCCTGTCCGAGGGCTGAACGAGGGATCTCGGACACAACAACAGTCGGATAGTACAGGAGCGAGGGGCCGCGTTCCTAAAGGGGCTGGTGAAGTAAGTAAGGGGAAAGGGCAACAAGTGCGTGGTTGGGTGGGTGCAGATCGCTCTGGGAGAAAAGCGCGGTTGAAAAGTCGGGCTATAAAAAATGTGTACTTGCCCTGGCACAAGGCAAGACGTCAAGGTAAATACGGGATAGGGAGAGCGCGCAATGAGTGGAGCGCGCCTGCGGCTGTCGAATCAGAGCAACCGGTGGACAATTATTCCCAGGGCGAGGGTGCGGTTGGCTGGATGGCGGGAAGGTCGGCCTCTGAAGCGAAATGGGGGATCACGACTAGCGGAGTTGTAGGGTGGCAAGTAGCAATAGACGTAGGGATGAGAAACGTAGGGGAAAATGGCGGTCAGTCCCACAATAGAATCCACGGAGTTGCACTGTGAAGTATTTACAGAGTTGAGAGCGTTGATACTAAAGCTACCGCGAAAGAGAAAAAGCAACCGTAACAAGTGGATAAAAAATGGGCAGATGAACAAGAGCGTAGGGCGATGACCGTAAGGTAGGTAGTCGTGATGGCGTCTGAGTGATTCGGTAAAGAGCTGAGTTCAAGAGGAAGTGAGACAGGTGTCAAGGCCAACGCACTTGGTTAAGCAACAGGGATAGCAACGGGGGAGCGGGCGGCGGCCCAGATATACGCAGGAAGAAAAAAGGGAGGCTCAGAGGCCCCAGCTGTTGGAGCCCAGGTGGGGCATTACAGGGCCGAACAAGGGGGCCCGGCCAAGTTGTTACAAAGGGGCGGCGAGGAGGAGCGGAGGCGATACAAAGGGAGGGCGAGCTGGCCAGCAAGTGGTGGGCGGGCTAAAGCATCGAACAGAGGGTGGGTGGACACAGGCCGGTGGGTAACTCGTGCGCCCATTTAGGGCAGCACAAAGGTAGGGGCTGCGACGGGAGTGACCAGATAGCTCCCCCCCCCAGCGGACATCCGTCTCAGTGGAAACCTATAGCGTATCGTTGTCCAATTAGGGGACGAGGTGGTTGACTGGCAGTGGTATTGACCAGGCAACCTGGCTGATAGTATAGAACAGGAGTCCAGACGAAAAGGAGGTGTGTCTAAGTGCACGGGTGGCTGGCAGTGGGCGTAGAGGCTTCACCGCCAGCGTCTTCCCTCCCCCCACCATCATCATCATGTAAAAGGTCATAAATTCCGTAAGAAACCATTGCGGCCAGGCATGCCATAGCCAACGGTACCCTCACTTCAACGGACAACAGCGCACAACATAGACTCGCGGGGGGGGGAGGCTGGTGACCACGCACACCGTGGCCTTCCAGCGCCTTCAGGCATCCGGTGCACACGATAGGGTGAGCAAGAACTGGTGTCTAGCCACCTTACCTCCTTGACAAAGGATAGGCAACAGCGTGGTGCAGTGTGGTCTGGCCTTTCAAGCCCGGTCGCATAGCGTTGCACCGTTGGCTGGAGAATAACCTGTACAATTCCATTGCAGCAGAGCGGGATTACGGAGTGGGTCTGTCACGCGCCGCCGGCCCGGGGGAGGGGGCGCCGGCGCGGGACCTGAAGGGAGAAGAATGCCAAACGCCGCCATTCATCAGGATCGACCGGGCTTACTCCGCCATCGGGCCGAAAGCCGATCGGCCGCTGGCCTTATGGATACAAGCGCCCAGCGGCCGAAGTACGCGGAAGGCAAAGGGGCTGCACCCCTTTCCGGGTACTCTTTGTCTATTAGTCTTTCGCCAGTTCTTCTGGGATTAGTACGGCCAAACATCTCAGCTGGTATTAGCGCTAAACAAAGAATACAGCGGTGGCCCGAAGTTCGTGTCCGCGACAATTTCATTCCGACAAGCGGATTAAAAGCCAACACTTCCACTGGCGGCTAGGTCTTGCCAAAACTATAGTTGGGGGGAGAGGTCACGCGGTCCCAAGGCGAAGCGGCGGCTAGACGATCGGTAGGCTTCTACAGCCCCGCGTAGCCACCATGGCGCTGGCCACCCACCTGCCAGCGGAGCTTCTGGGAGAGAAGGGTAATTGGGCGGTCTCGTCATCGACCGCAAGACTTGGCTTCAATGGAGTCGAATTAGCGTCAGCTGGTAGCAGGTTGGGGTGATAAGGGGCGGCTGGAGGTGGTACAAAAAAGGGATAACGTGAGCTCAGGTTGTGTCCAATGGACGCCAGGACTTACCTGGCCAATCAGGCGGAGATCTTTGCAACCGATA
Source organism: Tieghemiomyces parasiticus (assembly GCA_027575765.1). Taxonomy (NCBI): domain Eukaryota; kingdom Fungi; phylum Kickxellomycota; class Dimargaritomycetes; order Dimargaritales; family Dimargaritaceae; genus Tieghemiomyces; species Tieghemiomyces parasiticus. Next base: position 7,516 of record JANBPT010000785.1, read on the forward strand.
CGGCGGCCGTTATACATGTCCGACCGCGCCACTCTGGCCGGGTGACGGTGACGGCGCCAGCCGTACACCCACACGAGCGCTTCCACTTATCAAATTTTTGTACAGGCGCGTGCAAAGATCCAATAGGATCTTGGTTAAAAACGAGGCAAATTAGGAGAATGCGGCTATATCCGGTCCCTCCTGCCACATTATCGTCTAAAAGGGTGTAATCGATCGGCAACGCGAGCAGATCTGGGCATTCTTTTTCTTCCTTTATGTTTGGCTGCTCGGGACGACTCTAAGTAACAGCTTCCAAATAACATTGGTGCACTCGGACGTCGGACCTCCAGCGTATGTGCTTCGCGATACTGGGGTTTTCGCTGTACGTGACCATACCATGACGGAGTGTGATTATTTCGAAACACCCCGTAAGTTGCCTTCCAAGTGCCATCTCATTTAGGGTGGTCCATCGGCCAGGGTTCCTCCAGCATAACCGAAAGATAGACAATAGGGATGAGGTGATACCCTTACCATCGCTCTGCTCTATTGAATCGTGATGATCCATATTCGGCTTCTAGACCCTGGCGCGTGCCCTAGTAAAGTGCCTATCAATCCTGACCATCCCTGTCATCAACAGTACTTAAGCGGAGATAGCCAGGATACGGTCAGCAACCCACAATTTTTGATGCTACTCTGTTGACCAGGATGGCAAGTCGTGATCAGGGTACTCGCCTTCGTCATATATCGAATGGACCGCTCACGCCCTAATACTGTTCTCCTTGAGTGTTCCGGAGAGTAAGGCAATCCGGCAGTTCGACGATAGTCGTCACGCACCCGTTTCAGCTAACTTTCGCCTTTCTATTAGGCATACGATATATCAGTACTAGCACAAATAGGACTATTCACTCAGATTGCTGCCATATAGCCATTAAAATATTGTATCCGTTCATATATGAGGCTACATCTCCAAGTGATTATTGCCAATTAGCACCCCATATTTTGATCCAATATGGCTACCTCTTTATAATAAGCCATCCTTCCGGAACAGCGTAAAAAATTGGTACGCCGAGTGTATGGGCCCGCAGTACCGCTCGTTTAGGCCCACCCGAGCGTAGTCAGGGGAGAGCACGTCATTCCGATCGTGAAGCTGACTGACGTCGACAGGCCTGTTGGTCGACGTAGGATCATCCTGGTCGGCCGCAGAGGTGTCTGGCTTGGGCGTCACGGCGAAGGAAAGTCGGGCGGCCGGCGGTAGTAGCAGCTCGATGAATTCTGCGAGGAGACGCCGGCAGCTCGTTAAATCGATGCAGGGTCTGTACTCAATCTGGGATGCAAAGTTACATATTAGGGCGGTGGAGTATAAAGTCAGCTACTAGCGGATCAAGGGGGCAGCTGACGGACTGGTTACGACATATGCGTGAAGACAGAAGCGATGGAACCGCTTCCAGCTGTACACGTAACCTCACGGACTTACCTCAACGACCACGCCTTTACTCGATGTGCCCACGATGATGTTCCCCGCTTTGATGCTGAAATCGCCCAGGTCGAATTCGTGGCCCTGGTGGGAGGGAATATATCAGCGTGGCAATCAGAATAGGTAATGTTAGGACCGTTAGTAACGTAATGCATTGGGGAGCGTACTGGCTCAATAATATCTGATACTCTCGGCAATCGTCACCCGCCCTTCATTATTCTCGATAGGGTAGCGACGGTGGTCAGTTTCAAAACGATACTACCGCTATGCCTTACATCGATCTGGGAGGACTGTCGGAACGACCACAGATTCTTCATTTTTTGCACAATCAACTCAAACTCGCGGTCGACGTGGACAATGGTCTCGTTGACCATGGCATGGGGGCGGGCCGGACAAGTGGAGTCGGTTAGGAACATAAGGAACTTCTCTGGCGGGGGCTTGGTCTGCCCAGCCGGTAGTGGCTGGCCCAACCGTTCCTGCTCGGCCGCCGCCAGATTGACCTCACGGTACAGCTTGCAGGAAATGTTCCAGCGGCCGACGTTGGTCCCGTGAAAGTGTTTGGTAATGCGGTCCGTTAGGTGAGTAAGGCTCGAGGAGCCGGTGGCGTCAACCCACCGGAAGACACTGGCGGGGAGCAGGTTGGGGGAGGTGGTGGTTAGAAATAAGGTTAGGGGTTCGTTAAGCGAGAAAGGCGGTGGGTGTAGTGCCGGCCGGGGAGGGTGTAATAACTTACGTAGAAGCACCCATCGGTAGTAACTAGGTTTAGACAAGTGAAGGCTGAGAGGGCCTTGTATCGTGCAAAATGGTGTTAGCGCGGGATTCTCAGGCGCAGTGAGGAGCTGGTCAAGCAGATGGGCAAGTATGGGGGTCTCGTTAGATAGACAAGGAGGTGACGATGCAAGAGGCGAAAGGTGTAAGGTAGAAAATCTAGGCATGTAGTATTCACGCCATGGCACCCAGCATAGTCCTGTCATCCATATCAAGACGAGATGCACCAGAGACGCAGCCGTGATTAATCTGCTTCCCTCGTGGATCCAAGGGTGGCCCATAGCGACACTCCGACGACGGCGACATTGGAGGGCGCAGTCCCACATCCACTGCCTCTGGACCTTCACATCCTTTACCATGCACTGCTGACCTGTTAATCAGCATTCCTTCACGTACCCCTACCCAATCCCCATCTCCCTTTTTCCAGTCCCTCCAAGGTTGTCGCCATCGGTTAACCACACTCCCTACATTACCAGCCCCGGCATTGCTTTCATCCGCTATCGCCAACTCCTCCACCCACATCCTCATTCTCGTACTCTAGCCATGCCGACAACTACACAGACTTTGGCCCCGAAGAAGGTCATTGTGCATCCGCTGGTGCTACTGTCTGTGGTCGACCACTATAACCGCGTGGCGCCCAGCTCCAACAAGCGTGTGGTCGGCGTGCTACTCGGCCAGGCCGACGGTAACGTGGTCAATGTAGCTAACAGTTTCGCCGGTAAGTGCACTGCAATCCGAGGGTCCGACCGATTCTTCATGCCCCTGGGGAGAGGCCCATGTTAGCGACCCTGTCGACGTTTTGCACTCACCCTGTTAAATCTACCCATTCACGCCTCATCCCGTCGCTTATCCAGTCCCCTTCGAAGAGGACGACAAAGGCAACTGCGTATGGTTCCTGGACCACGTCTACGTCGAGACGATGCGGGACATGTACAAGAAAGTCAACAGTAAGTAACGCGATCGGCCCGTACTCTTCTAAACTACCGTTCAGGACCTTCATGGCTGGACTTCTCAAACCATCTATCTTGACACCTTCCTCATCTCACCCCTACCACCCTTCACTTTCGATATATTTGCATATATATATATTTGTACTCTCAGCCAAGGAACGTCTGGTCGGCTGGTACCACAGCGGGCCCAAACTTCGCAACGCTGACTTGGAAATCAACGAGCTCTTCAAGCGGTACACGACGGACCCGGTCCTAGTGATTGTAAACGTGAAGCCCAAGGACGACATTGGGATCCCGACCGACGCCTACTTTGCGGTGGAGGAAATTCACGACGACGGCACGGCCACTACGCGCACCTTTATGCACGCACCCTCCGAAATCGCCGCCGAGGAGGCCGAAGAAATCGGGGTCGAGCATCTGCTGCGCGATGTTAAGGACAACGCGGTCGGATCCCTATCCACGCGGGTCAAGCACCAGCTCAACTCCCTCAAAGGCCTGGAGCGCCGGCTCCAGGAGATCCGCGAGTATCTTCTCAAGGTGGCCGACGGCAAACTCCCCGTCAACCACGAGATTGTGCATAACCTGCAAGACGTGTTTAATCTGCTACCCAACCTCGACGTACGCGACCTGACCACTACCCTTGCTGCCAAGACTAACGACCAGTACATGGTTACGTACCTGTCTTCCCTCGTCCGTGCCGTCATCGCCCTCCATGAACTTATTAACAACAAGATTCAGAATAGTGAGACGGAAAACAGCCTCATCAACGGCCCCGAGGCCGACAAGGCGGCCGTTAGTGGGAAGGCTGATACGGAGGGTGCTGCGAAGGAGGAGGAGGAGAAGGACCAGGAAACGGCCAAGGACGACGCCTAATCAACCACGACCCGCCCCCCTTTTTTTAAGGTGGATTCAGCTCTCGTCCTCATTTGTCATATTCTTCTGGCTCTTTCCTTTCCTTTTTTTCCATAGCCGTATCTCCAAACTCCGCTTTGTCCCCAAGTAAAGTGCTGGTGGAAATTGAACCGCGAATAATTGTGAAGTGACCGTGGTGCAAGAGGCGAGTATTTCGGAATTTAAATAGTGCATTAATCGCTGCCGCCACGTCGGAGGTGTCCTTTGGCAGTGGCGGCCCTCCCCTTCCAAGAGTAACGTTATTTATGGAATAGGGCTGTCTATAACTTGGAGTTTGACAGCTGGGCACCGTTTCCATGGGTTATGGAAGGCTTGACCTGATTCGTCACGCGGTTCAGGTCTGTAGGCGCCCTGTCAAAAGTATGCTTTGCACACGCGTGGGTTGCGTGGGTATGGGCAAGTGACACCACGGGCGAGGGGTTCCCAGGGCGCGTCAGTAAGGGGCATAGCCTCGACCCTCTCGAATCCCATGAGGCATCAAGCATTTTAACCTCATTCCCTGGAATCTCTTTATCGCCTCCATTTAACCATACTTTAATTCTGTCTTTCTATTATATACATACACATTTATATTGCCGTTCAAAGGGGTCGCAGTTTCCGTGCCTGTCTCCAGTTTCTTATTACTCGTTCCATCCGCTGCCCGACGATTCCCTGCCGCCATGGAGGAAAACAAGGCCACGATCTACGAGCGTTCCAAGGCGAAAATGAACGCGACCGGTAAGTGGTGGACACGAATGGACCGCTAGAGAACTCGCCCCTACCACGCCTGACCATCCACTATGATAGCTGGCCAAGGCCATAGCCACCTGATAGAGCCCCGGCCTTGCAGCTGACACCTACCCACCACACAAAGGAGTATCATACTAATTCAATATCCACTCTACTTAATACCTGCCTCCTCCATTCCCCCGTTCCTATCGCCACCTTCCCGAACCCTCACTGTCCCGATCCAGACTCGATTTTCGAGCCGACAGCCTATAATACCGTCGTAACCTTCCTCCGCAATGCAGGTGCACCGTTAGAGGCGGTGAGTCTCCTGGCCGGGAATTACCTCGGGCTGGGTTCCATGTGCAACCTGGTAGCCGACGAATGGTGCGGAATTTTGGGACTCGACGGCTCGCATATCGTCTACGAAGCCGCCAAATCGGTGATGCTTGAACGGTTCGATCCGGAGGCTATCGATAAAAAGTATATGGTTGACGGGGTAAGTGGAAAGGTGTGAGTTGTCGAATTTGCTTGGGGTGATGAGTGGTATATTCCTTTGTCGAGACGGGAGGGATTACCTGTTTTTATGATGGCGGTAACCCCTTTACCCGAAGCGGGTTCTAACTGTGTCTGTAATTATCACTTCCTCCCGCGCCCCTCTCCCTGGAAACAGCATCCGCCGACGTGGCTTGCTGGTATGATCGAGGACCACCGTTGGCGCGCCACCATCTACGAGCTATCGGAACGGTATCCGCGAAGTTTGTTTCTCAACGCCGCCATCCAGCACATATCGCAGGCCGGTTACCAGTCCGAGATTACGAGCGCCACTACCGCGTCCAAGTACTTCAATATCTTCAACAATGTCGTACTCGACTCTTTCAAGCGCCTGCGCAATGCAAACGAGTCGAATTTCCAGGCCCGGTTTGAGCCTTTGGCGGTACGTATCTGGGCGTGAGAGGGGTTCAGTGTAGCTCTATTTTTTATCCGTCATCAACTTATTAGCAGAAAAACAACAAGAAGCCACCAAGTGGCCACCGACTGAGGTATTACTTGGCGACTCATCCCACTATACCCGTTTCTCCTCGTACCGCCCCCCCCGCACTCGATATCCCAATCCACAGAAAATATGCGCCCAGAACGAACATACCTACTTTGCAGCTCAGGCTGTCATCCGGGACTTGCTTAAGGACGACCCGATTGGAAACTACCCCCTAAAGCGCGTCTCAAACGAACTTGAAAAGGCCGCCTCGCGGCGCCACAATAAGTAAGTGTTGGCCGAGTACAATGCACCTCAATTTTAAAAGCATCCGTGCATGCCATTGTTGGTGGACAGACGAACCTAGGATATCCACTGATAGGCAGCTCTTTTCCGTATCTCTTTTCCCTACCCTTGCACTCCATGTGCCATTTACCAGGCCGCCACTGTTGGGCAACATGAACCTCCTGTTGGCCGGGCTCCCGCTCTTCAATAGTGATGTATCCACCGCGATCCTGTCCATCAAGCAGAAGGGCGAGCTGTCCCCGGGCCACGTTGTTGCGGTAAGCTACCTCTGGACGCTCGCATCCTTAGGACACAACATAGTCACCTCCAAGCGTTGTACTCAGGGATGGAGGGAAACTGAAATCACCGGGTACCAATCTTGCCTAACCCTCCTTAACTTGCCTGCGCCCGCCGACTCCTCACCATCCTTTTATCCAGTTGTACAAGGCCTACAGCGGACCCAGCCCACCGCCGATCGAGTACCTGCAGGACATGACCGTGATCGATTTCTTGCTCAACAGTGTGTACTACCCGCCACCCGACACGGGCCGAGCGACGGTGAGTGGGGCCGGCCTCCGTCCGGAAATCAAGGACAAGTATATTTGGCTCCTCTCGCGGATCGTCAGTACGACCTCCAACCCGCTGGACTCCAGCAGTAGCCCGTCGACCGCGGACCAAACGCCCGACCACACCTACGCACGCCTCGTCGATCTTGAGAAACGCCTGCCCGTGCAGCCCAACGCGACCGATTTTGCCCAGGTCTCGGGGACCGTGATTGAGCAGTTTCTCGACCTCCCCATTCTTGCCGCCGCCGTCGTCGTCTGGGTGCGCTATGTCTTGCACGATGAGAATCACTACTATTATGGGACCTATTTCCGTCTGGCCGAAACCCCCGTGCCTCATCTACTGCTCGAGGAAATCGCCTACCGCCATCCGGTCCTCCATGCCCGCGTGTTCCAGGCGTACCGCGAGGTGTTTGCGGCGAAGATTAATACCCTCGGACCGGCCCTGATGGTACGTTAGGTTCCTATTTATCGATTTTTCTCCGCTAGATGATACACTCGGGGTCGGTGTGGAACAAGTATATCATTATTATTTTTTGATACGTGGGCCCTTGACTAACCTATATTTTACCTCATATGTCGCTACCCACTAATTCCATTCGCCCTTTGTGACCGTAGACGGCCCTGCAAAAGTCAGTCGTCGACCAGATGCTAAATCTGATGACATTTGGCTATTGCCTCCCAATTCTGCAATTTATCAAGCGAGTACAGCGCAAGATCGATGAGAGTCTAACGGTACACTTTGTGCGAAGGGTAAGTCACCGCATCCTCTCCTACCGTGCCACTCGTTAAGGAAGCCGGTGGGCTACACACTACCGTCACTCATGTATATATATATATATTTGAAACGCTCGTCACGGGATGGAACATTCACCACCCCTTCCGTGCATTAATTAAGGACGGTGGTGGGGAAGAGTGTGGTCACCTCGGCGGGCATGTGATTCGAAAGGCCCAGGAACCCGGATAGCGAATCAACTGACAGCGGCCCAGAGCCTGGTGGATACATTATGGCTATTGTTATTATTTCGTTATTCTCTCGCGATGTCATTTGTGGGGCGGGAAAGGTTTCCTAGTGCCCCCCATCCCAATCTGACCAAACTGGTCGCCACCCTGGCACACAGTATCAACCACAATTATCAAACACGATGTACCATGCCTTTATGTGCTCATTTCGCCTTCCCCCCCCCCGGAATACTTCCCCCTCCCTCCCCTTCGCAGGTGCTCGAAATGATCGAGGCGCCCTATTCGGTCGCCGTCATTTCTTCCCTGGCTGAGATTACCGAGCCCGTGGCCAAGACCGTGGTGGACATGTCAGAGCACCACCTGACGCTCTTAAATTTTGTTGGTAAGACCTATCTGTGCCAATCAGAAGTCACTGTGGTTGGCTTTGTTAAAAGAACGAGGAGGAGGTGATAACGTATCGCAAGATCCCAACGCTAACCTGTCGATTGTATTGCTGTGTCAACCGCGCACGCGGCCACCTTTTCATCCGCCATCATCTCCTCCTCCATCACCCTCAACCAGACGAACTCCTAAACAATACCGCCGAGGCCCTCGTCGCGGGGGATACCCTGCCAACGGAAACGCGGGAAACTTTGGAACGCATCAACAATGCCATTCCCTCCGCCGGCCCCTTGGGTTAAATTTGGCCCAGCCATTATCCTACCCTGTAGCGTGATATATGCTAGTCGAATCCACCGTCCCACGTCCCTTCCTTCCTTGGCCGATTTACAAATTTGTCACGCTGGCAGGACTGCACACTGGATTCTCTATCCCCCTCCCACCTAAGGCGACTATCCGGGTCTGTACCAAGTCGCTGTCTGTGCAAACGTCTTACCATGGCCGGCTCTTCTTCTCCCTTTGCGTTATGTATTTAGTCGACTGTTCTCTTTCCTTACTATCCGTATGATGAAATATGAAGTTGTAATTCCCCATTCGGCCCAATATCTTTTGGCGAACGCAAGAAACAACTCTCGCAGGATAACCTTGATAAAGGATGCCTCTGGTCCGACAATGGCTGACCACCCCATGGCGTACTTGGCGCCTGTTTTCAGGTCTAGCATACGAAGCGACCTCCGTCGGGAGATAATTTACCGCAACCCCTGGTTTCTAAAAAGTGTAGGTTGTTACCGTTTGCGCCCGTAAACAAGCTTTTACCCGAACCGCGGGGCCCTTCTGAATTCTTGATTGGGAAGGTTTCATCGGATTAATTGAATATTTTACAGGTTTGTAAGTGATGGCACGCCAATTGTGAATGCCCGGAATGACTCCGGCTTCACATTCCATTTCCGAAGATTTCCTAGACAGAAAACGTCCCATATTCATTACGTCAGGCGCCGAGGGTTTCGGATCTAATAGTTTTATGGTTTTTCGGGGGGGGAGGAAGCTGCCCAGGCAGGGCTGCAGGCCTAGAGATGCGAAAGCGGAAATCAGATAATTGTACAGCGTAGAGGAGGGAAAGAGAAGGACAGAATGGAGCTGGCTGGTTACGACGAATAGCTAAAGCTGGCCTGGTCAACTGACCTGGGAGACCAGGATGATATCGTTGAGGAGGCGTTTAACTGTGAAAGGCAGAAAGGTTACTTTGAGGTATAAACAGCGGCAAGTTTGACACAATCGAGTGCAAAAGTGATTGAAAAAGCAAAGGAGACTAGGAAGGTTGGTTGGTCGGTCAAACAGTTAAGGGAGGGGCCACGATATACAGTGCGGACACGCAATAATCGCGACGGGGGTGACCCAGTAGCATCGGCGGCCAGTGCAAATAATGAAGAGATCGGTTCCTAAACATCCAGCCGGATCCACATTAGCGCGTGAACCCACCAGCTATAGAGTGAATGTATGTGGGTGTGCATCAGCGGGTGTGGAAGATCAAGGTGGCGGAACGAGGTGCGATACGGTAACACTACCCTCCTTACCTCCACCAAAAGTGCAGGGTAGCGCAGGTATGATCCGCCAGCGACGATGGTGGTGAGAAGGAAGGGGATAGGGTGACATGTGGTGCACAAACTGTGCAGTGAGAAGGCCAAAAACTAGAGACGGGCTGGGGATCAAAACTGGCACTGAATGAAGAGCTGGTTATGTGCAAAGGGCGTAACCGACACATAGCAGATTGGGTACTCGTCAAAGTATTCGAGGAAAGCCACACGGGCCCGGTCGTCGGCGAGGATGCGGGTAGACTGGCTGATAATCCGGGCATCGGAAGACTGCCGAGCCCAGTTGTCGAGATAATACGGGTAGATAACCATCTGGTCGCCCTGGATCTTAAACTGCACGGCCTTGGTGTTGGTCATGAAGGCCTGAAGACTAACCGCCAGGATAGCTTCGCCCAATGTCTCGACCTGGGAATACCGCGGCTTGGGCGTCGTTTGTACGACGGGGGGGCTGACGGGGGGCTGGTCAGGCATATAGCGGGTGGGACTGGCGAACATGGGGGGGGGGAAGTGAGAGGCGTGGTAGGTACGGCGAGCGATTGGAAAAAGGGATATCGACTAGGCCGTAGGTGGGATAAAAAAGGCCGCGTTCGGTTTCGAGCGAAGCAGAAATGTAAAGTATCGGAGGGGTGGAGGCTAGCAATTTGCCTAGTTGTAAGGGCAATCTATACGGCCATTCCCAGCGGATTGGTGGGGCAAGAAGTCGAAAAAGACGCTGAAATCTGTGGTGATACTAGTCAAGGGGTAGCAAGCGAAGCATGAGGAATGAGGGGGACGGATAGTCGGCGCCGGTCGGAGTATTTATATATACGGTGGGGACACGATCACCGATAAGCCGTCAGGGAGTAGACGGGGAGAAGGGTGAAAGGGGGTGCGTTATGTGCATCCATGGACTTAATTTTGGTCTTCCCATTCACCTTCTTTGGCTGCCTACGCGGCCGACCAGGCCGTGCTCCCTCTGCCTGCCCCCCCATTAAGACCATCCCTTACCACCAGTGCGGCGTGTGTCCCCTCCCCATTCTCCTTGCCCCACGAAACCGCGGGAACCCGCCGGGCGACAGTGGGAGACCGCCTCCCTTCCACCATTGCAGTAAAGGGAATGTTGCTCATTATCATTGGGCCACTGGTGCCGACTCATAATCACCTATTCCACCTGGGCATACGTTGTCCATCGCATTTTATCTTCCTTTTTCGGTCAATGGCTTTAGGACCAGCCCCTCGTCACTCCGTGCGGTACAACGTAGGGCCACGCGCAACGCCGTCGGGTGTGAAGGGGGACATGAATACCCGGTAACAACAGATGTTGGCCCCGCATCCCCAAGCTCCTAAACAGCCCCTTGCCTAAACATTACGTCCGGGGGCAGATAGACGGCATCAGTGGTGACTCAAAGTTACTGTCGCTGTATCGGCACCATGTACCGCCATGAGGATGCCTGGAAGCTGAAGCGCGAGAAGGCAAGTATATTTATTTTGTTGTTGAGTAAATTGCGGACGGGTCTGGCAACACGGGTGGCAGTTCGACGTTGGGCTTGGAACGCAGCGCGCATAAAAGTTTGGCTACTAACGGCCAATGCTGCACTGGCGGTTAGCTGGGATGCGGACGTGGAGGCCTGGGTAGGGATAGCCTAGGGCGAGTCGCCTAGCGCCAGCATTTAGTCGCTAGGGGGAGGGGGCATCAGTCACTACAGATTATATTAGTGATGGGTGCTTCTTACTCGCTACAACGATGCGGTTTCTTAGTCGCTCCTCCCCCTAGGTCCACTACAACGAATAACACTGTAGTATCTCCACTGCATGTCCTGGTCTTACGAGAGCCGCAATGGAAGGCATGGCCAGTCAGCGTGGGGGAGGTAAGGTGAGTGGGGATGAGTATAACATGGCTCCCTATGTACGGGGTCACCTGTTCAGGTGGCATTTCCATGCCACTCACACCCTTCAGACCCTCACAGCTCGTGTGGTAGGGACTGTACCGGCGACCTGTTGGTAAGCAAGACTGGCCAAGCGGGGAGAGTGTCGAAATTCATTGGGGGGGGGGTGAATTAACCACTAGCCACGCCTTCCTGCTAGTCCTGCGGAAGCCAGTCAAGAGTCCTCAGATATAGTGGGTAGCTTAGCTTATTTGTTGACCTTTTCCGCCGCCTTGTAAGAATTTTTGAGGAGCGGATAATGCAATCGTCTATAACACATTCCGGGCTTCAGTCGTTTCCTTTCATCCTCAACAAAGTGCCGATACCGTCTGCTGTTTGATCCTGGCGTATGAATGGGCTGCTAAGGCGCCATGGCCACTCCAAGGATTTCCCCTCCGGGCTGGATGTTATATGTGTACTAGTCTAAACTGTATGCGCACGCATACCCCTTATCCACCCCCAAATCTCCAAAGGTTCGCCTGTGACGCATATACTTTCGGCAATGGTCCCATCCCCTTTTTGAACCCGCCGGCGTGGTCGCTGCGCTGACCGGCGACGGAAGCCACGCATTGATGGAGCACGGTTTGGCTGACAAGTGCAAGCTGCGCCTTGCGTCAACTCACAGACTAGCAAAAGAGAGTGGTCTCATTGAGTCAGTGGGTACGCGGCTCGGTCGGTGACTCTGCCCTCTCCATCCGTATCATTGGGGAGGGGGCAGCGTCCCAGTTGCGGCACGACCTGGCCATCAAAGTTCACCGCATGGGATTCGTGTAGATGGGTGGTGACGCATACAACCAGTCGACTGCTTGTGAGTACGGCTCGATAACGGCGACCATAATCAAGAAGGGGGGCAATTGCTTACCTGTGTCCTGCCATACATCCAGTCACTGAATGCTTTATAATTTTTGGCCTCGGATGGGTGCATACTTTCGCCCTCGGCTTCTCTTCGGGGCGATTACCAGTCCCCCTCCCCCAAAAATACATAACCGGCCATGCCCCTATCTATCGGCTCAGCGACCTCAAGGTTGGTCAAGTTTGGTATGAGTGGAGGGTGGTAATCATGCATATAACCCACCCAGGCTAGCTTGGCAGGTCGTTTCTCCTTTCACCGTGACCCTTTCTTCACCTGACCGACCGACGACCGGGACGGTCAATTTCACACCCCTCTCTATCAATCACGCCCACCTTCCAATCCCCATCTACCACCTCCACCAGCGACTAGCAGTGCATACGCGGCACCACCCTTCGGTCCGCACCCCTACCATGGACTATATGCCCCAACTTCCCTCCCCTTCGCCGGCTAGCCATGTCATCAAACAGTGAGATATAAGGCCCGTACCAGCTACCCCCGCGGGTGCACTGTCCTAATATTTCCTTTCCGGACGCGTAAATAGCTATTCCTTCACTCACCTTACCACTCGGTTGTTTCGCACTGTCAGTCCTAGCCTGCGCTTACGACCTTATCCTCCCTGCACCGTTTAGTTCGAACCTCATACGATCACCATGTCCGAATCCTTGTCGCAGGTCGACCCAGCGCAGGAGTCCGTCAGTGACACGGAAGTTGAGGAAGTAAGGCACCGGGCTGCGGTGTACCCCGTCTGTTCTATTCTTAGGACAGGGGTCCATATTATATTGTGGTGGATCCTCGGACACCGTCGGTATAGCCCGGCGACGACCGCTTTAATATGCGGCGATATGGGTCATTATGTCTGTGAAACGACGCAGCCGCGCGGTATCGCAAACCCCGCACCATTATCATCCGTAGCATTCTCTCAGCCTCTCATTATCTTCACCCAACCCAATTACTGACAATACCAACCCAACACAGGACTGCATGAACCTCGACATCGAAACGTTGCAAGACCAGGGTATCAACGCGGCCGACATCCAGCGTCTCAAGGCCGCTGGTATTTGCACTGTCAAGGTAAAAATCTCAAATGATGATAGGCCTTCGCTGCGTCGTACCATGTTCTTGCCGAGTGGTCTTCCATAATTGTCGGCTTCGAATGAGGGTGGTATAATTTATTATGTGCTATGCGGGGGGGGACCGACGCATTCCCTGACGCTGGCGTCACCGGCTGACGTGCGCTCCTAGCGTAATTTCCATGCTGTAACGCAAACGTACATTACCGGTGCAAACATGGCAAAGGGGGAGGCTTGTGGGCGCCATGCAAACTGCTTGTCCGCAGGTGCAGAGAGGGGCGGTGTCGACCACGACTTTCCGCAGATTTAAGCCACTACTTCACCTCTCCACTCGACCCATCTTTGTTCTACATTTAAGGCAAGACCGGGGGGGGGTAGAGGACACTCGAATCTGGCAGTCTACCGCTTATATCGGCTGACAGAGTGCTAACGGTGCGGCCCTCTACCGCTGGAGAGGAGGGTTCTACTGGGGATGTGCCTGGGCCCAGTAGACTCCCAGGTAGACCATGGCAAAGGGTACCTCCTCCCCCCAGCCTGATCGGACTCTCCCGCTCCTTTGGACATGCAGATATTTTTTTGCACTACGCATCTCTTCTCCCCACCCGGCCCATCTTTCTATTGTGAAGGGCGCGGTACTAATTGATCGGCGCGATTCGTTGTTTTTTATGGCAATTGTCATGATTTCTTCTCGGCGCATCAATCGATTCGTGATATTTCTAGGCGGTGCAAATGTCTACCAAGCGCATGCTCGGAAGAATCAAGGGCTTCTCAGAGGCGAAGGTGGATAAGCTCAAGGAGGCCGCCAACAAACTACTGGTAAGTTAGTTTTCCCTTTCATCTGCAACGCGTAATTAATCTGCACCCTCCCCAGCTGCAGTGTGAGGGTATGGTGTGCAGCTATAACAGCGCACTTTTTCCGTAATGTGCGACCGCCTCGCCCTTGCCAGCTCGCGGTCGGCTTTACTAAACCCAACACCAATTATACCATCCTTCGTACAAAATTTTCCAGGACTCCGGCTTCATCACGGGGCTGGAATACGCAGTGCGCCGCCAGCGTGTGGTTAAACTATCCACGGGCGCCGTGGAGCTGGACAAGTTGCTGGGTGGCGGAATTCAGACCATGGCCATCACCGAGGCCTTTGGCGAGTTCCGAACGGGTAAGACACAGATCGCCCATACGCTCTGCGTAACTTGCCAACTACCGGTCAATATGGGCGGCGGTCACGGAAAGGTAGGTGGCAGGCACTGTTTCCGAACCTACATCTGCTTGCACTTGCTGGGGTCGTACCAGCTAATCCGTTAGATGACTGTAGCCCTGGGCTGTATTGAACACGGAAGTGTGTGGTATCCGACGGACCTCACTTGCTGCTCTGGCCTTCGCAGGTTGCGCGTCGGCAACTTTTTCATATTTTTTTTCATTTAACTATTCTGGGTCGACTAGGCCTTGGCAGAATTGTCATTTCGGATCCGCGGGCCGGTTCGGTGCTGCCCCCAGAACTCGGGCACCGTCTTTGCTCCCCCCCTCTCTCCGCCCGTGGCGTACATCATCACCCTTTCTTCCGCCACTACTACTATACTAAGCTGCACTAACCATTGCGTTGTCCACTTGGCACAATACATTGCACCTGGTTCTGCTGACTATGCGGCACCGTGGCTATGGTAGGCGGCCTTTATCGACACCGAGGGCACCTTCCGGCCGGACCGCATCAAGGCTATCGCAGAACGATACGAGTTGGACCCCGACCTCGTCCTCGACAACCTCATTTACGCGCGTGCGTTTAACTCGGAGCACCAGATGGAACTAATCACCCTAGTGGCGGCCAAGTTCGCCGAGGAGAAAGGTGTGTACAAGCTATTGGTAAGTAGGGGACCTGATATGGTAGCCAGGGTTAGCTGCGCACCTCACTTGCGTATTACGAGCCTTGGTTGGTACAGTATCGCATTCCTAGTAATTGCCTCTTCTGTATTGCGTATTCTGGTTGCTACTCCCGTCTCGGTCACCCTGTTAAAACTAGTCTAGGGCCGCAATCAGCGCCACCGCCGTCGATGCATATGGCAGTAATATAAGCAGTTCCCACGGAATCAGTAACCTCACCTCAACCGCATTTTTCGATTCCCGGGTCCATTTTATTCATCCTACCCACCCCAGGTCATCGACAGTATCATTTCACTCTTCCGTACGGACTATTGTGGCCGTGGTGAACTGAGTGAGCGCCAGCAGAAGCTGAATAACATGCTGTCGCGTCTACTCAAGATTTCCGAAGAGTT
>JANBPT010000786.1:0-23097 GCA_027575765.1 Tieghemiomyces parasiticus
CCCCCGCCGCGGTTTGCACCCGCGCCATATTCATCACCCGGACCCTACACTGTCCCCTCCTTCCCGTCGTCAGCGTCTAGTTACCGTAAGCAATGGTTGCCTTTTTTTCATCTTTTCATTCTACGCAGATTGGTGGCCGATAATTCCCACTGAATTATGATCGCCAAAAACGTGGTTAGTGGAAGTTATCTAACGACTAACTCCGTCTTTTATGCACCACTACTCCTAGCAGTCCCGCCAGACCCACGATATCCGCGCGGCATGTACCGGCCGCCGCCCTTCTAGGCCCATAGTGATGCGCGAGTCGTCTGTTTAATTTCCTTTGCTTTTACGGGGCAGCGGTTACCCTTAGCGTGGCAAAAGGAGTTGTTTTTTTGCTCAAGCCCCGGACGACAGCCGACGCCTTAAGCTAAACCGCCACCTCACTTTTCGTCTCTTATTGTACTATTCCACCGAGGGTCATGCGCCATGGATGGAGGATCAGAAAAACTCCTGGCCAGTCAACCCGTCCATCTTGAATAACTATCTCTGCAATCGTATGTTTTGGCGTTTCTACATTCACCGCTCTCTCCAACTCTCGCTCTACCTCACGATTCCACTATGCAGTGGCCCAGGTTGATCGCATCTTAACAATAAACTCTACCCGCTAGCTAGGCCAGCAGCTAACTAACTTCATTTAATAATCCTATACGGGATTAGATGGCTTAACCCCCATAACCAAAGGGCCCGTGTGTGTATGGACACCTCAAGATGGTAAAATACCCCCCTTTTTAATAGCAGTTATAATTTACGGGGAATAGATATGGCAAGTTATCTCCAGTGACAAAACCGACAAGGGCGCAGCTCATGAAGACGAGCGTGCGGGGTGGGAAAGTGGGTAACATGATACCGAGCACTATTCGGCTTTGCAAGATTCGGCAGCCGAGGAAACGGCCGATACGTGATTTGAGGGGAACTCGGGAGCTGAGCTGGACGTCTCCGGCATAAACATACTCATGGGACCGGACGGAGAGTAGGGATGGTGGGACTGACCACCATGATGGAACATGTGTGGGTGCGGCGGTACCTGGTGGGGGTGGTGGGGCGGGGGACCGCCAGGGAACGACATACCCGGTAAAAACTGCGGGGGCACGGGCAACATCACGTGGGGGTGGTGGTGGTGGGGAGGAAAGTGCGAGGGCAGCTGAGGGGGCAGCATCCCGCCGTGGTTCGGGAAATGAACGGTACGGTGGCAGTAGTCACGATACAGGTGGTCCATGAGCTGGCTATCGGTTTGGAGGGCGTGGAGTACCTGGATTTGAAACTCGTTGGGGGTGAGCAGAGAGGCGGAGGAGATGGAAGCCGATGCTGAGGCCGCACTGGCGGTGGAAGTAGGCGGAGGTGGTGCTGTCGAAGCTCCATCGACACCACGCGATTTGGGGTCCGCCACCGTCGGCGAGCTGGCGCGGTTACCGGATGGCGATTGCTGTTGCTGCTGCTGTTGTTGAGCAACGAACGGGGGTACGGAGGAAAGCAGAGTGTTCACGAGGGACGCCGGCCAAGGGCCGAATGCCGCCGGAGGCGGTTGGTGCATATGCGACATTGCTGGCATCATCATCGGGAAGGACGGTGGCGGTATATGGGAGGGCAGGGGCGCCACAGGGAAGGACGAGTGTTCCGGCCCGGACGGGAACCCAGCCCCATTACCACTACCATGGGGAACGTGCGCAGCGGGTGATTGGGTCGGGCTCGTCGCGGTCACGGCTACAGTCCCTCCGGTCTTGGCAGGGGCCGACGACTTGGCCGCTATGTTAACTCCCCCTTTGAGAGCGGCCAAAAGATCGGATGCGTTGCTATGCTGTGCTCTAGGGGCCTGATGAGAAGCTGAAACGGAAGCCTGTGCGGCGGCGGCAGCTTTCGCGGCCGAGCCTGAACCCGCACCCTTGAGGAGGGCCAAAAGACCCGCCGCCACCGGTGAAGTGACACCCGGGATGCTGGCCGCCAGGGGAGGCGCAGCAGCGGGTGCTTGGTTCGGGGCGGTTCCGTAGGGCGGCGGGGAACTCGGTATTTGGGTCTGGACTGGGGTCGAGTCGGTGGGGCTCTTGATGCGCATACCCGGGAAAAGCTGATTGATTAAACCAGACGAGGTGACAGTGGTAGCAGCTGGCTCCGGTGCGGAAACAGCGCTCGCAGGCTCGGCGGCCAGCAGAGGTTGGGCGGCCACCACGGCCGGATCCACCTTCTTGCTGTTCTTGCCGGCACCGCCACCACCACGGATGAGGTTAAGCAAATCCTGGCCGGTAGTCGTCGACTTGGGCGCGGGAGACCGCGCCCGCGACCCGGCACCGTCGCCGACTGGTTGCTTCTTCTTAGACTTGGACGGTGCTGGCGACGCCGTACGCTGACGGGCCCGTTCAAGCATGCCTAGCAGGCCGTGGTTGGTCGGGGCGTCGGTTTCCGCACCAGAGGTCGGAGCAGCGGACGTATCCGAGGCGGCGACGGCACGGGCAGGTACGGATGGCGACATTGGGGGTGGTTGTTCTCCTAGGGTACGGAGCTGACTCATGGCTGCACCGATCCGCTCACGGTCGGCGGTCTCATAGACCCAAACGGCGTAAATGTTGTTATCCGGGGGTGGACCTGAGTCAGCGCTGGCTGCCATGGCAATCGCATTAGCCGTGGTAATGGCGGAAGCACCCGCGTTCATGTTGGCTGTCGTGCCGCTGGTTGCGCGGCTCCGTCCAGACGAAGTTGCCGGCTGACGTGATTTGGCCGAGTTGGCCTTGCTCTTTTTGGGCTTGGTAGCAGTACCACTCGAGGTGGCGGGTACGATATCGCCGGTACTGGTAAATATGTATTCCTCCAGGCCTGCTTCGCCGGCATTATCTGCACTGTCATCGTCCACGGCCGAGTCCAGTGACTCTTCGGCGGAGGTCTCGGGCGACGGGGGCTCGCTGAACCGCGGACGAGGACTGGCCGGGGACCGCGGCGTGGGGACGTTGGCCGTGCGGGTATCCCGAAAGATGATAAAATCGGTGGTTGGCTGGACTTCCAGCGTGGGACGGAGGAATGCGCAGAAATTGGTGAGCGCCAGACGATTCATGACAAAGAACCCGTAATACGGGGACCGGTTACGCTGAAAAAGAAACAAAGTGCCTTCAACGCCCTTCTTGGTCCACCCGCCCGATGCCGCGTCAAACTGGTATATCACCACGTGGCTCGACTGGTCGAGTATCTTGGTAATGGCCGCGTCGTGCCGCTGCAGCACGTTCAAATTGACCGAGTCTTTGGCCCGGCGGAGGCTCTTGGGTTCTTTACGACTCATGGCTATTGAGTGCGAAAGGGAGGAGAGGTGGATGGGTAGGGGCCCGGAGCGCGGGTGGGTATTTGTGAAGAGCGAGAGAGGGGGCGGATGCCGTTGGTGGTAGGGTGGGGTCCGAAATGACGCTGACGGATAGATGAGGAGAAATAGGGCAGCGTGGCAATAGTGGACAGTGGGCAAGCCAACTGTGAAGGGTAAGTGGGTTAGGGAAGGTAAGCCTTGCGCAGGGGGGTTGTAGGATGGCGACCCCTAAAAGACACGATGGGGGGGAGGTGGAAGGGCTTAAAGTTTGGACGTGAAGTACAGATGGGAAACAAGGAAAGAGGTTGTGGGTATGGGGGGACGCGAGGCTTTAGTGGTCAGGGAATGAGGTGAGGTGGGCCGTGAGGGCAGCAGGGATGGGTGGACCAGTTGGGTTTGAAGAATGCCACGCCGATGCGCAATTTGAAACTGCCATAGGGCGTATAACTCGTACGCGTAGAGCCAACTGTAGAGTCGCGGGCGCAGCAGCTGCTGCGCAGGTCCAGAAATAGCGTGCGGAATTGGGCAGTGTTAGTCAAGGGTGGCTTTGTGTGGGGCAGTGAAGGATCCGGTTGTGATTACGGTTCATAGCTCAATGGGCGAGGTTAGGTAAAAGCTAATAGGGTCGGCCGCAGGACACGGTAAGATGACTCGTAGCGATTTGGGCCTTGATAGACTTGGCAAGTGAAGCGACTGACCCGCCTCTACTCAGCTATAGTGAGGTAGTCCTTGGCAATCTATTGTGGCTATCGATCGACCATGCTTTGTGTCACTCCACTTATCGCGCCGCTTAGACCTAGCGAGCAGAAATGAAGGACATTATCTTGTGCTCACCGCCGGGGTCTTGTCCCAGGGCTAGGGCTGAACCAGGCCATGTGCTGGATACATAACCGCACGCAATTAGTATTAGTTAGCAAGTTAGCATTTAGTATTTGTGGCATATGTCCCATGAATTTGCATTTCGATGGATAGAAAATTTGCGTTTTAACGAGCCGAGTCGTTTGCATGTGTACTGATGAACATAATTCAAAGTGAGAAACGTTGGCAGAATGGCAGAAGGTTGAGCTTATTAGTACGTTGTTTCACTACAGGCGGCAGTTATTCCATCTATTTCTTAGATGAGGCTTCCCTATCCAAGCAACTTACCCTAAGGGCGCCTCCCCTCCATTACATCGAATGGAGAGTGGCCCAAGTACCTCGCTTTGATTACAACTTAGTCTTGTGTTAACAGGGCCGGAAAGTGTTTTATGGACCTGGTGGGGAACAGCCTTTGTGCTGACACTTCACCCGTGGCTTCTGGTCAGCAGCAGTAGTGGTCTTGTACTTTACAGTCTTGGCAGGTGCCAGACCACCACCACCACCATCATCCTGGGACTTTGCACACCGGAACCACTCCGGAATCTCACCGTTGGCCCGGAGACTCAAGAGGGTCGTGGTGTAGTAAATACACGGGGGTTGAGAATACGATATAAAAGTAAAGGGTTATATGGCAGCCTGTCGCTTATTAAGGCGGCCAGTGGACAGATACTATATATCCATTCTGGCCTTGACTTCCAACCGTTGATGTGAAGTGGCAGCAGTGATGAATATACCATAGGAAAAACAGCAGGGAAAAACACAGCAGGAAGAAGACGAGAGGACACTGAAGCAGGATATCCCAAGAAAGACTAATCGTAGGCTAATGCATCAAACGGTGCAGGCGACTTCGATGGACTCAGCTTATCGTGATCGCTCCGAATCCAGGTGAGAGGTCGCTGTTAAAGCTGCAATCATAAGTTGGCGATTATTCCGACCACAATAATCAGAAATGGTGGTGAATAATATCCCAGATCAGTTTACAGCCCAGCCATCAATGGCATTGATCTCGGCTGGTATGGCAAGTAGCATCTACCTGGTACTGTCGGTGCAGCTCGAGGGCTTGGTGACATTAACAGCAACAGGCGCAACGCAGGATCCACCAGTTCTGGCTCTAAATGCGACGACGCATACTGACTGGTCACAGCCCATGCAAACTACGCGTCACCCAAGACACACAGTTGGCGAGTGGGTACCACACAATTCCTCTCAGCAGGCGCACAAAAATCTGCTGCTATACGAACACCTCTGTAAAATATAGAAGGCCATATGGCGAAATTAAGCTCAAACAATGAGGTGTAGAGTGGTCAGCAGATCATATCGATCAATTGGCCCGATCCCGGGGTCCTCCTATCCGTCATGAACCGGTAGGGCTAGCTAGCGAACGGCTAACATGTTATATTGTCACCGCCATCAACTGCCGTGCCGTACAATACCCAGTTTAATATAGACCATGTAAAATGGCAGGCATGCGCATAGCCTACAACAACTAACACTACACTTTATCATTCAATCCTCATGAGATGGATGAGACCAAATACCCACCGAGAACACTTGTCCGCCACACGTTCCGATTTTGACCACCTCCTCCCTCATTCGACTGTCGTCATCAGTCTGGCCTCGTCAATAGCGTCGTACAGTTGCTGGGCCAAGTCTCGGTTCTTACACTGGATAGGGGGCACGGGAAGTGGGGGGTATGTGTATCCAAAACGTCCATCAGTTAATTATGATGAACTCACGTCCATAGGTATACCCTAAGAAACACCAAGGTTATCACCACCCTTCTTATTGCACTCAACCGCTAAAGAAAGTGTTACTTACCCGGATGGCATACCGCACGATAGCGTTATTTTCACCGACGACGCCGATACGCACAAACTTGTCCTGGGCGATCTCGGCGGACATCTGTTTGAAGATCTTGGCGTTGAGAATCACCCTGTGTACCGATTCCGAGCGCATGACTAGATCACGCAAAAAAACGCACGAGGAGGAAGGTAGGTGGTTAATAGGTTGAGCCGAATCACTATAGGGCGGGCTATCCAGGATCAGTATGTCTAATAATTACAAATTTACCGTTGCCAATATATAGACATATATATGTTCCAGGGGTAGAGACAGCCATGTCTACCCTGGCCGATACTTACTTAACCGCGATACGGGCGGATCTGCAATACTCCGATTGACTTTGAGGATCCCAACGCCGCGCTCCCGCCAGATGAGCTGCTTGTCCATTTCGTACAGCTTGCAGTTGGTTGTGAATACCGTGGTCTCGCCCTCTTCGCCCGTCACGGTTTCGACGACTGGCAGACTGGGTTCCGGTGGGCCGACAAAAGCAATGTGACCGTTACCTTCTTCAGCCCCGCTATCGCTGGCACCATCACCCTCTTCATCATTACCATCATTGTTGTTGTCGTCGTCTTGGTTCTGATCGTCGGTACCGGAACCGTTTCCTTTACCCCGCTTCGCCCCCAGCTGTGCCGTCGTCGTCGTCGCCGCCGGCGTGGCAAAGATGCTGGTCCCGCCCGCCGGTTGGTTATTTGATACCGAGGCGAAGGATGCGAAGGTTTGGCCCGTGAATCCGGCCCCGAAGGTCGGCCGGGATGCGCCGTTTCCACTGGTACTGCTGAAGGCTGAAAAGCCCGCCGAGGTACTCGCAAAGGCCGGCGGACAGGTGGTAGCCAGGGTGGCGAATGGGGAAGGGGAAGGGCCCGAGGACCCCGCTACCCCGGCAAAGGCGGGCCGTCCGGAGGAAGCCAGGGCGGCAAACGGCGACGGGCCCGGTACGAACCCTTTGCTGTTGGTGGACGTGGGCTCAGCCTCGGACTTGGTCGCGATCTGGTCCTTGGTTTCGTCGGCCTTGTTTTGGGCACCCTTGCCCTCGGTGTTTTCTGTTGCCTCGGATTCGACCTTTCCGGTGGCCTCCTTGATCACCACTTCCTTGACCGCGACATCCGTCTGCGTAACAGTAGCAGGAGGATTTTCCTCGATTTCAGTAGCTTCTTGCACCAGTGCGGTCAAGCCGGCAACCTGATCGGCAGTATCATCCGCAGAATTGGTCGATGTAGGTTCAGTCTCAGCGTCACCAATCTGCACGGCCTCAGCCCCGTCTTCGCCTGCCTCAACGGATGCGGGGGGCGACGATACGGTATATCCGGACGAAGTTTCATCGGTGACCAGCTTAACCTTCTTGGCAGGAGATGCGCTCTCTTCCTTCCCGCTGCCCAAGGCACTTTCCTCAGCGGCCGGGGCCCCCGTGCTGTCGTCCAGTACCTTGGCACTAGCATCCGGTGATCTGGCCCTGGTGCCATCGCCCTGGACCAGGGCTTCAGCACCTGCGGAATCACGGCGACGCTTCAGCGTGGCGGCTTGGTCGGCTGACGGCTCGGTGGAAGGGCTATCGGAGAGCGTAGCGGGGCTGGATGCATCCACGGCTACCGGGACCTTCATGGTCTCTTGGTGCACCTCGGGCGCGTGGTCGGGAGACATGAGGGGCCGGTCGACAAACAAGAGGTTATCGAAATAGATATAAAAAACGGTAAGGTATAGAGGTAAAAAGAAACAGCTAGGAAGCAAAAAATAGAACCAGCAGGTGTTGGTCGACAAAGGTTGGGGTCAGTAAGCCCGATTGTGGGTAAGCAGGTAGAGTACCCAGGGAAACAAGCCGGTATGGGATAGGGAGGGTGGAGAAAGATGCGGTGAATGTTGGTAATGCTAACGCGGTATCGACCTGACGGGACATGGAGAGTAAGTTTGGTGGCACATAAAAAAACGGGCCTTCGGCAAAGCTCCTTTCAGTCTTGACAAACTCAAACTCATCGAAATGCGAGATTCTCTGGGCCACCCCAGTCAAGTCTGGACGACGGTGTTCGTGAGGGATAGGCGGAGAGTGGAAGACACACGGAGGTAGGTTTCTCCGACGCGTGAGGTTCCGCCCGCGTTAACAAGCGAGGCTTACTGGTGGAGGATGGCCACTGCCGATCCCACCGTCGGTGGCTGAAAGTAATGGCGGGGAGGGGGGGGGGAGTTTAGGCAGATAACCTTCATTATTCTAAACTAGGGATCTTCATACCGCACTAGCGGCTTACCGCAGGGCCTGCCGCCTCGATTGGGCTGGAAATCAGGGAAGGGGGAGGGGGGGAGTTGTAAGGACTGGAATGGTAACCGAGACTTGGACCTAATCCAACGCAGCTAAGTGTCCTTAAAAGAACAAAAATAAAAACTATGGCTACCCCGCACATCCACGTTACACTCAAAGTTTATGCAATGCTACAATTTATTTTTAGAAGAATCACCCATGCCATTCGGGAGATATCCTGTGTCTCGGTCCTATCGCCAAGGCAACCCGCATAGCCCCTTACCCGATCGCCACATCGTACCGAGTAGCCTCAATCTGGGATCCGGAGCCGGCGTACCCGGTACCTTCATAGTGCAAATCGACGATCTCCTGCGGCTTGAAAGCCTTATTACAGGTGAGGCACGTCCCAGACTCACCCACGAAGCTGTCCATACAGGGCCGACACACGACGTGGCCGCATTTCTTGGGCAGGCACAGCCGCGAGTGATTGGCGAGACCTTTTAAGCAGCCCGGGCAGATGGCGCCTGAACCGCCACGGACATCCACGTTGACGGCGGGTGATAGCGGCGTGGCGGTGGCGGTTGTCGGCTCCGTTGTAAGTGCAGCGGAGGCGGAAGAAGCGGGTGGTAGGCAGGCCGTGGCCGATGACGAGGTAGAGGGGTCAGCTGGGGGAACAGCAAAGTAGACGGGTATCAGCTTCTTTAAGCCAACCCGATGTGGTGGGTCCACCGCCGTGCACATGGGATGGAGCCGGTCGGGAACCTCCAAGGTAGCCGCCGCTTCGGGGGTTTGTGAGGGCAGCCAGAACCCGGGGTTATTATTAACCTTCCTGTCAGCGCTGGCACCCACGTCTTTGGATTCCGCGCCAGGTGTCGACTCTTCTAAATTTTCGCGCCGGCGCTTCACCTCGGCGAACCGTTCCTTGAAGCTCGTGGCAGTTGTCGTGGTAGAGGCGATTGTAGCTGGGACTCGGTCGACCGATCCTTTCTTTTCCAACGTAGGTTTGGCGGTCGAGCGTATCCGGGGAACGGAGGCGGTAGTGGTTGCCACTTCCACCGAGGGGTTTTTTCCGACGGCTGGCGCCGTATAGAGGATTCGGGTCTCGGTCTTTTCGAAGTCGGTAATTTCGCGGGCACGCCTGTCGGCAGCCTTCTGTTCGAGCTGGCGGTCTAACTGGGTCCGCTGAGCTTCGAAGATTTCGAGCTGGCGGGAAATCTCCTGACGCTGGGCGACAATGTGCTCGTAGAAGCATTCCTTACATGCCAGATGACCCTCATGGCAGCAGAGCGGGTCCTTGGCGGTGCGATGGCACAGGAAGCAGGCATCAAACTGGCGTTTACCCACCGTACCCAGCCGCTGGCGCTTCGTGCCGTAGTCCATCATTTGTCGCTCGGCATACGTGAAAAAGCCAAGCGCCGTGTTATTTTTGGAATGGCGTGGCATGGTGGCTGTAGGGAGGTGCGATGGGTCAGTGATGAGGTAAAGGACGAAGTGAAGGGGACGAAGAAGGCTGCGATCGAGAGTTAGTGTTGCCAGCAGGGCCAGTTGGCAAATTGGAAAGTAAAGACTATTGGAATAAAGAGGGGGTGGGTTCGACAAGGAGGGGCAAATCAACAAAGGCTGGGGCGAGGAGTGCCATACACAAATAATTGAATAGAGACGTACATGTCGGTCGGCTGGCAAGGTCAGCAACGCACAGGAATGAACCAGTTCACGACCCATGGGCGCCGGGCTGAGACGGCGTATTTTTTCCTTTTATTTTTGCCCACAGAGGGGACAGAGAGCCTGCCAAGCAAAGTGTAGGTTATCTCTAGACCCGCTAACCCATTCATCTAGTCACAGCCAAAGCGCCCTCGTACGGTTCGCCGCATACTTCCGCACGGTATCATCACGCCCTGTTGCTGGCCAGTACAAGTCTCTCAAAGCGGTGGAAGCCGATAATGCTGACCTTCCTGGCCTGGTCGCCGAGCTTCTCCCCATTCGCTGTTCGCTCTCACTTGAACACGCCACTAAACCACATAGATGCATTTCCGACCGTTTGCCACCACGCACCCTCCTGGGTAGGCCCATCCAGACCGCGATGCCAATGCCATCCTGTAACAGGTAAGAAGTACCTTTGCAACCCATTCGGGCCCGTTCCTGCTTTCACTGGCGACCCACTGAATGACAGGAAGCCCACAAAGGCAATGATGAGCACAGAAGAGGGGGGGCTGTAAACGCCTCCTTGGTGATTTTGTAGCATCAACCGGATCCCGCCCTTTGTCAAGCCCGGCTACCGACCCCTCCTTCGCTGGGTTGAACCGCACCACGGGAATGATACCCGCCAGGCTACCCTCTGCTTTCCGCCGAGAGCTGGCCGGCGGTCAGTCTTTCCGGCCATTCTACAACTAGTTATTCCCTGTAGATCGTAGCATGGCCAGCCCTTCTTCGATTTGGCCGCTAGGCACGACGTACAGTATGCGGTGGGGTGTACCTCAGACCCTCCTTCCCCCCGTCCTTTAAAGGCGTTCCAACGTCTGTCGAGGGTTGTCGAGACGGGACGTGTCCTGTTAAGGCGCTCACGCTCCCATAGACGGTACAGCTCGTTTGTACGCGGAAAGATTTGAACGGGGAACAGCAAGGTTTGCCACCGGATGCTCGGCATAGCCGAAATTGTTCACCCGGTTGGTCGGTGTCGGTGTGGGTGCGAGATTAGGGGGATGGAAGGCGGACATGTGTCGATACCGCTTGGTTTTCGACAGATTGGTTCGATACCCCTTCCGTCTTCTTTCCTTCCCCAGCTCTCCTGACCGGGCGAGTGGTCACCATGTCTGGGCATCCGGTAAACCGGGCGCCTTTACACTGTTAGACCGCGCTGGGGTGACACGTACGTTGTGTAGACCTGGGTGAGCGACAGGAAAGGAAAGACCGTCTCGAAGTACGGTCACGGCCTTCCCTGCCCGATTTCCCCCTCCCCTTGTCGGCTACACGGGCTGCGAGTTACCCCGCTCTGCCAAGCTCATGCCGTGCGCGGTAAAGGCAGGCGCCAACATTTACTCTAACCATTCGCTCGCGGACTCGGTCCAGCAGGGTCGGGTGTCGTGGCCGGCTTGGAAGGCGGAAAGAGGGCGATGTGATCTGAGCCTGCAAGTAAGGGAGTTGTCATGTGAAACTAGTCGACCGAGACGAGCCGTATTAATCGAATGCATATGCGTACTTACTCTCCAGATCCTAGTCGCACGTAATCACCCCACCCAGGTTGAGAAGCCCGCACCATTCAGGTTATTTATCACCCCACTCTGTTTGAAAATCTGACTTCACGGGGTCCGATAACATTTTGTAGATAATAAATTACGATAAATTTATAAGAACAGATTGCGATGGTGAAGGGGGGAGGGGAGGTGCAGATATGTAAGGGTGAATAGGTAGCAATGACATCGCCTAAGTGGCGACCCGGCTGTGCTAGGAAAATAATAAAAATAGAAGTTAGAGTTGGGATCAAACGAGAGACAGAAGAAGGGGGGATAATACACACTAGGCGATATACAGAGTTTACAACGGCAGAGCAAGTATGAAAGCAAAGTGGAAGGACGCAGGAAGTGAGCGGGGTGAAAAATGACATCAAGAGAGCGTAGTCAACTTGTAAATATATATGATGACTGTAAGTTATGGATAGCTGGAGTAGCACCGGAACCGGGACAGTAAATTAAAACGAGGCGACCGAAAGAAGGTATGGTTGGCAGGGTCACTCTGGACTAGAGCAGAACACACATCTTCTTTCGTAGGCGATGTAAACCATTGGACATGGCAAGTTTGGTAGCGGCCTCAAAGACGTCGTCGACGCCTTGGCGTGTCTTGGACGAGCACTCCATATACTTCTTGGCGTTAATCTGGCGGGCCATGGCCTCGCCCTGGTCATAAGTCACCGGGCGCTGGCCAAACATGGCGAGGTCGTTGGTTACCTCAGCGTCGAACCGAAGGTCGGTCTTGAGACCAACGAGGATGGTGGGGATGTCACCGCAGAAGTGAGACACCTCCGGGTACCAGCGGTCCTTGACGTTTTTGAGAGAGAGCGGGGAGTCCACTGAGAAGGCAATGAGAATCACGTCGGTTTCCGGGTAGGACAGGGGGCGAAGTCGGTCGTAGTCCTCTTGGCCAGCTGTATCCCATAGGGCTAGTTCGATACGTTTGCCATCGTATTCTACGTCCGCAATGTAGTTCTCAAACACGGTTGGAATGTATTTTTCCGGGAATACGTTGGTCGAAAAGATAATCAAGAGGCACGTTTTGCCGCAACTGCCGTCGCCCACGATGACCAGCTTCTTACGGGCATCCGGGGGACCGCGGCGGATGACCTGGAGGGCGTGTGTGGTGATGTAGAGGGATGATAGCAGAGTTAGTACTGTGACAGGGCGGGTGGGTCTCGACCTCTGTCTGGTTGGAGTCGGCTCCGATGCAGACCTGGTGCGGGCGTTGGATACTTACTCTGCTCATGGCTATGAGGGTGATATGTGCGGGTTTGGCGCGAAACTGGGACGAGAGAGTGGCTGTAATAGGCGAAGCGGCGGGGTCCTTGATAGTGACGCGATCGCCGACTAGGCTTGAGGACTGGGATGAGAGTAGGGCTGACGGGTAGGCTTGAAGCTTTCAGGTTTACACGAGGGGGGGGGCGGTCAGGCGAGGCAGCGTTGTGGGCGCGAGCAGCGAGATGCGTCTGGCAGGGACGGGGGATGATTAAACGTAGATCCCGGGCAGGACTTGGTTTTGGCAGGGCATGGAGGGAGTTATTTTCGTCTACGGTGCCGAAAGTGGCGGCGGCGAGGTAGCGAGGCAAGTAGAATCAAATGGTATCAGTGGATGGATTAAGGATGGATGGAGAAAAGGAGGCGGGTTGGAGAAGGGGCGACGCGGGGCGCGAGGGTTGTATGTTATGATATGGACGCGCGCACGGCAGGGGTGAGCGTCGCGGCGAGGATCGGCGCTGAGGGTGGTCCGCAGGTGTGGAGGGTAAGGGGAAGAGAGAATGGACGAGTGGGACCGACGGTAAACAACGCGGCCGGGTTGGCTCGTGTAGCTGCTGGGACAAGTCGAGAGCAGACGGGAAAGGGCGGACGACAGGGGAGTAAGGGACTCGCGGCTTATGGTACGTCCCCCCCCCTAGTCGAAGGGCTGGGGCAGGGTGGCGTGGGGAAGGGGCGGGGCGTGGATTAATGCCCACAGATTGAGCAAGCGGGGCCAAGCTGGGGTTGCGGGGAAAGTACTGGCTAGCCCTTGTCGCTGCTAGGCGAACCACCGGCACGCTATGAGACGCGACTGGGGAGGCATAGCGAGAGGCGCATATACGGACGCGTCGCTCGGCGTGGTCGGGGGACGCGTCTACCGCGGGATCTACACTTACATCACCGTAGCACACCCTGAATCACACCGTTTCCTCCCGCTGTATCCTTTCGGCTGCTAAGCGTCCCCTTTGATAGGGTGCAGACATCGTCTTTCCTGGCGCCGTGCTGGCGCCATAGTTGTGCACGTCGATGGCCCCCCCTCTATCCGCTAACCTACACCGCGTTGCTGGGCCCCATCGCCAACGATTTAAGCGGGGCTGAAGTGGGTCGATATATTAACCAGCTCTGCGCACTCAGACCGGAGCCCTTCTGTGCCGTCGCATGTACGCGTGGGCGCATCCATTGCCATGCTGGCTGAATA
The DNA here is from genome assembly GCA_027575765.1 of Tieghemiomyces parasiticus. Taxonomy (NCBI): domain Eukaryota; kingdom Fungi; phylum Kickxellomycota; class Dimargaritomycetes; order Dimargaritales; family Dimargaritaceae; genus Tieghemiomyces; species Tieghemiomyces parasiticus. The sequence goes on from JANBPT010000786.1 coordinate 13,932, forward strand.
GAGCAACGGTTGGGCTGTTGAACGGCCAATGCCTCGGCAATCCCCTGGGCTCTCCATACAGCTCAAACCCTCCCCTGCGTAAACAAACCGGGGCGTGAGAGGGAGTGGCCCTGGTCGGCCTCCGCCAGTCAGCCGAGCCGAATCGCGTTTGGTGGGCGGTCTTGCCCAACATCCCCTACGGCCTTAGTATCTTCTTGTAAACCGCCCTGACGTATGTTGTTATTTTAGCCCAGCTGGTTTCAGAACAATCTTATTGGACGTTTTCCACAATCCCGGTTTGACGTATCACGAGCCGAAACGTAAACAAGCCAAATTCAGTTCCTACCATGGTATTTTATTTCTACCTTGCGTCTCAGGTGGAGTGATGCCGTAAGATCACATGATTAAAAATCCCACTCTGAACGAATTTCTGGTGGGGGGTTTTTTAACCCTTTTTTTGTTCCTTCATCACGTCTCAACGGCTTTGCTTCCCAGCATGCACTGTGAAGGACCTTAAAATTTTCAGCCCACCACCATTTAAGCCCCTCCCCCACTCTTTTTCTATTTTGAGTCGGATTGTACACCATCTCCGCATCAACTGAGGGCTGCCTCATAATCCCACAATACGCCAGCTGCTCAAATAGTCACCTGTTGCCTCGTTTAAATGCTAGCCCATCTTTCCACTCCTGATCAACCCATCGACTGTACTCTACAGGATCATGTTCGTAGTTAATATGTTCTGATCTCTCAGTACTTTAGATGGAAAACCAGCTGGTTGATGACACGTTGTACGCCATCCGTAAAGGGAGGCTGTGGTCGCTACGCCATTTAGGTGTGGTAGACCCTCGATGATCTTGCGTTGCTAGTACTCGCTGCCTGTGCCCTTGTGCCGGGTGGTTGACGTCTAGCTTTCTTGCAAGGGTGGTCGTACCGTCTGACAGCCTTTTTATGAAAATAACGAAATACAAACCAAACACAACCTGCAACCTGATTGATTTGCTAATCATCCGAAGGTGTATAATCACCCATAGACTCATCACGCTAACGAATTTCTACGTGACCCAACCATTACTCGTGCCATCGACAGCTCTGTATAGCGACATTAGCACCTCCTTCTTGTTAATATGTTTCACTGTGCATTACTTCTCTCTGCTAAGGTTGTCTAAAAGCGCACACTGGATCCACCGTGGTCATTGGGTTGGTTTGGTCATGATTAGACGGATTAATGAGTGCTGTGAAGTTAAAGGTTTTTTTTTTATTTAAAATATCCAAAGTCAAGCGCTAATCAAGTTACCGCCTCGTGCTTCGTACTATTGGAAAAATGCTTGAATGGATGAAAGGGACGTGGTATGGGATGTGAAGTGTAGTTTGCATTCCGCTGCCAATGAAGCAAGCATAACAGCGATTTTTCTGACATGTGGAGGGGTAGTTCAAAGAGATCCACACTCCGAAAAATGGAAAAAAAAGTGGTAAACAGGTCGGTTATAACCAGGTAGTTGTGAATTGGCCAAACAAAAAGTCACGGTAGACGATATTTGCAGGGTGATTGACATTGCTAGGTTATCCAAACCACCACTCTATTCAGCCGCGTCAGCTTATGCGGTAGCCTTGGTTACGGCAGCAGTAGTGGCGGTGTTGGCTGCTTCTGAAAGCCCCTGCTTTGCTACAGACTTGGCCGTATTAGACTTCATGACGCTACCAGCATGTTTTGATAAAGAACTGACAACATTTCTAATTGAACGAAAGGTCAATTTGGGATTGGGTACCGGCGAAGCCTCAGTAGAGAAGCTACAAAGGGCCAAGAGAAGTACGGATAGAGCAGTGGGGTAATGAAGCTGCATGGTGATGTGATGTAAATTGTGTATGAATGGATGTAAGTTGGACAGGTGAAGTGTAGGTATGATAAAGAAAAAAAAAACGGAGCAATAGACCAAACTGTGGTTAGCGATGAGTGCGCAGGTGAGGGTTAGGTTGAGAGACGAACAGAGGGCGTCATATTTATATTTAGTTCATTTGGCGCCTTTACCAGCTTGGGGTTGCCTTGGGCAGTACCATGGTGCCATATGAATGTCGTTTATCATGGAGGGTCGCCCCGTTGTTAGTGCAGTATACGCTTTACACGCCAGGTTACCAGAGGAAAGTGCGGGTGGAGGAAGGGCAGTATTGGGTTTTTGGTGGGGGGGATAAATGGACAAGGCGGTGTATCAAATGAACGGCGGTTACCCGTTTGTGAAAGACTCTCAAATGATCTACTCTGTCTTTATCCATTAACCGACCACCAATCAATACAAGGAACTACTGGCGTATGGCTTAGCGAGAAGCCGGCATTGCTATCAACAATGAACAATGCCGCCTTTATCGTGAAAAACGACCAGTGTGCTTCAAAGCTCGGGGCAGGAGGGAAGACAAGGGGTGTATGGTGCCGGCATCGTAATCTTCACAGCGATACCCAGGTCACAGTCACACTTTACGCCATTAGGGTGGTTGGGATATAGCCACTCGCCATAAAGCAAATGAGGTTGTACATGGTCCAATCCAACCACGTAGTAAATAGCCCCCTCCCCCACATGATATTGTAGTAGCCTACCTCCATCTTCACCAGTCTAAGGTGTGTAACGTTGTAATTGTTTAATGTTTGGTAGGGGTAGTATTAAAGCCGGACAGTAGTGATTGGCTGGTGTTTAGGCGGGCCATGTACGTTTGAAGCGGGCTGCATCTAATTTCTCCTCCCCTGTCTCCCGTTCTCTGTTTTCGCACCTACTCATTGACAACCCTTGCCAAGACAAAGGCCGTGAAAGGTTAACTTGATCCCTTTGATGAGAAATTCCATCAACCATGCCCCCCATACTCGGAATAAATCCACTCTTGTGCTTCACTTTTCGTACACGAGTGCCTTCGGCTGTCTGTCCGCTACGTAACTTATTTCCTCTGTCCGCTACCTCCGCCGAGCTTGTTTGGCCCATTCTTAAGCTATTTAACCTTACCTTGCATGAAAAACGAAGCCTATATGATAAAGCCCCTGCCCTGCCAACTGTGTTGCTAAGGGATGTGTATATTGACACAAGAGCCCAGTCGCATCATAATATCTGGTAAAAAACGTTTCCCACAACCGAAGTAAACAACAAGCAGGTTCCACTTTGATGGCGGCCATGTACAGATTAGGCGGATAATATATATAAAACGGAGTTGGGGATCCCTTATTTGGGATTTAATGAGTTCCTGCAGCGTTTCACGTACGGAGTTTTCTGGTAACTCATTCCATAATTAGAGCGTGCCACGCCATATAATAAGTGGTAATGTATCTATACCACGCCCAAGTCCTACCCCTACATCTACTGAGCGCAACGTACAGGGCCTCCATTCGTACCATCCGTGAGGTTTTGTAGCAAGGGCTTTGGTATTGGCCTCACAGTCGCACGGTACTTCACTCTCCCTTGTTGTACCAACCGTATGTTTATCAATCATATGGCTAGCTGGCTTATATAAGCCACTATTCTTTTATAGATTGCCCCAAGCCGACCACCTGTTGGATCATCTTGGTGAACATGACAGGGGCGGGGCATCTCCCTCCTCACCAAGCACAGTACTGTACAGGAAACCTGGAGCTATGTAGAGGCAACAGCTGTTGCATCTCCTCTGGATTGTTTTGACCGACTATGGCGCCCATAATCACAACCGTTATTCCCCCTTACCACTTCACCGCCTACCAATGGCCATAGGTTAGCAATGGTCACGGTAGTACCCACTTCAGTACATATAGTACCGTGTCCAGACCAACCGACTAATTCCCTGCCGAGTTTAGATATCCGGACTCAAGGTTGGGGGGTATTATATAATTACTCTCACAGATTGATCCGTACCCTTTAGATTAGTGTATTAGCTCTTTCCTTTCCTCTCTTTTCAATTTAACTGAAATTCTCCTTGCCTTCCTTGCCCTTCCATTATTTAGAGCAGCCTCCAGCTGACGCCAATTGGTTTATAGAATAGAGGCAACCCTAACCCCTCTTACCGCAACCTCCGTTTATCAACTACTTCCCTGTGCCCTGGCATTCGTAGCAATCCCCGCTACACTCGTAGGTCTATCACATCTGTTCGTCTTGGACTTCCCTTCTTCCCCCCTTTTTCTACTTAGCATACCTTGTCCTGTCCCATCATGGTACCTGTGCTATTTACGGACACTGCTCTGACGATACGGGCATCCCGGCAGCTGCGCTTTTTCGATTGACGCTCCTACACACTTCGCGAAGATCGGTGGCTGCCTGTTAGGTGTTGTTGCCATTCATAGTATGGCTGGTGTCTATCTTCAGAGGCCACTTCGTGGTTTCTGCCCGCAGGCATGGCTTTATGAAAGCGACCTAGTACCATGTCAAGTTCGGCGAGGCTACCTATAAACTAGGCGTATACAGATGCTAGCTCAGTGGCTTGGTCATCTATTTTAACAGCTAGATATGACAATATTCGCCAGCTGGTCCACGCTATTAGTCACAGCCAGAGGCAGTCGTGACGATATAAAGGTTGGGGGCTTGCTGTTCCATCTATACGGTCGTTTGTGGCCGGATCACATAGGCGTAGTGGCAGGTGAGAGGGTTTTTACAATAGTGTTCCGCAGCTAACATATGGCTCGATTATCCCATAGCGACGTAAGTAATCCCCGCCATCGCTGATACCGCCGGTACACTCCACGGATTGGCGGGTTGCCAGGACCTGCACCAATTAGTGCAAACTACGATCGCTGCCGGGGTATGCCATTGATTATATTATCTATAATCTTTTCGAAGGTAGACCGGCTTGATGACGATGAGATACCCCCCAATAGCTCCGACCGTCAATCTGCTCCCCATGGCTGATGTCTCTATTGGTCGTTAGTTTGGTGGTACGGTCAATGAACGGTGATCGCCCTGCGCCGATATTAGTAGGGGTATGAGTATCATGAGAAGGGCAGAGGGCTATTGGAGACTGTGTACTACTCGGCAAATCCCCGATCATAGGGTCAAGCTTCATCCGTTGGTGCCGACGGGCATTAATAGTGCGTTTTCAAGAGGAGGCGAGAATCAGATTAACAGACTTTCCGGAAAACTTTTTAACCGCTTGACGGGGATGTAAATATACACCGACTAGGAATGCTGCTGGACATAATAGGCCACAAAGAAATCTCCATCGCATTAGCAAATGGCTCGAAGATAAATATCGGCGCATCGATTTGATAGGCAGAAAGTCCTTTATTTTTGAACCAGGTGCCACCATTACCCCAAGGTTAAAGCCAAACCTCACGATTTGCGGTCGTGTGCAGGACAGGGGGAATGGCCCACGACTCCGTAGCGATCTCGGTAAAAACATCACTACCATACGACCGGATCAAGTCCCACTCATCTCTGTAGGACAATAAGTATCCCAGTAAGATCTTAAGTGTTACCACCCATTGTAGTTAGCAAACGGAGATCAAGAGTGGCGTTAAAATATTGTACTCTAAACTTGCCAAAGCTCCCCATTACGTTATTCATTTAGGGCTTGAATTCATCAAATCAGTATTCGCTTTCTATGGTATGGGGGCTTATCTTCCATCGTTGGTTCAATACTGCCGAACGGTACGAGCTCATCGCTACCAACTCTTCTCTCTATTCAAAGGGGGACATTTAATTTGCGGTTGCTATTGAATACTAGTCGGGATCGAATTAGCGAAGGTTCTGCCATAACAAACAGTAGAGAATGGCGTTAACGTACGCTTAACTACTGAATATTGTTACTTGTTTGCATTAGAGCCGAGGTCTCTAGCGATAATCAACTACGACAAATGACCCCGAAGAGGGGCATTACAGGGTCGGGAGCAGTATATACCAGTCTAGAACGCACCGTAGTAATTTCGATGGCAGTGATGCTCAAGGACGACAAGGGTGATGGCACGGCATTGGCAGGTTTTCGAGCAATTTGATTTACATGGCAGGTACCGACTTGAAGTTATTGAGCGCAAATGTATTGCGGACCAGGGTTCCCTGAACAACCGGAGTCTCAGCCGGGGTTTATTAGTTTCCTTACGCTTATCTCACCACCTAAAGTGAGGCAGACGGGGCGTTCGGCTACTCACAACATATATGACGGTGATATGCCCTTTCCTTCTTGTGGCCAGTGGCGTCCGCTGGAGTGCCACTACATGGAACTCCACAGGATCGCCATTATCTTCGAAGTTCCAATTCGCTCTCGCGAAAGCTTTAACGAATAAGCACGATGCCTATATTAGTTGACTGTCGATAGTGATCCGCCCTCGTTGACGATGAAGCCTATTTGCGAGAAGGAAAGAGGAAAGCGGGACAAGTGAAAATGTGGTCCGTTTAGGTTTGCCCAATGTCCAGGCCCGTGTCTGTATCATCCTCCCTCCTCAAAGCCCCGGTGTCTGGCGGTATGTAGCCAGTCCTAGGGTATTCACCGTTAGAACTTCCACCCACCTTCACCAGGATGAAGAGGACCGGGTACACGCCGGCCGTTGGACGCAAGTCATCCAGATGCTTATAAAAACCCGTGCCGTCCGTCCTCGGCATTTTCTTCATTACCCCCACTGACCCCGACCTGTGCCGACCACCACCGTTGTGCGCACCCGCTCTACTGCCGCCCCCCTTCTGTGCCTTTGGACGCTGGTCTTTCATTGGCCTTGACCCGACATTACCCACTACCTTCCTAACTCAACCCCGTCGCCGTCTCCTCTCCTGCGCCTTTGACCCGCCACTTTGGTACGCTATCGTCCGCCCGCCCCACCGTACCCTTCCCTCGTTCGCCCGCGCAGCTTTCGCCAGCCATGTACGCCCCCGCCAAAGTCACCCTCCTCTCGCTGGCCGTGCTCGGCATGGCCAACGTTGTTCGCTCCCATGTTAGCGTTGCCTTCCCTTGCGTGCCTAACTCCGACTACTCAAAGTGCAAGGGCTTTGGTGAGCAAGACGACAACTTGGCTGCGCCGACCGGCGAAGCGAAGAGCTACGAAGACCACGCCGGTATTGAGAATATGGGTGGTGGTGTGTGCCGCAACTCCATCCCGAAGAAGAACGCCGGCGCGTGGACTGCTGGTACTACCGAGACCGTGCTTATGTCCAACCACGGCACCCACAAGTTCGGCAACTGCCAGTGGTCCGTGAGCTATAATGGCGGCAAGACCTTCGCCGTGTTCGACCAGACCTTCAAGGACTGCCTCTCGGAGAGCGAGGCAACGACCAACGAGAACGGGAAGGAGCTCTTCAACATCAAGGTCAAGGTGCCCGCTAACCTGCCGGCCAAGAAGGATGCCATCGTGTCGTGGACCTGGAACAGTCGGTCCGACTACCGCGAGCTCTTCTGGAACTGCATGATGCTCGACATTGTGAATCCCAGCAGCCCCGCCTCCTTCACGGCACCCCCGCTCTCCCTCTTCAACTTCGTCTTCACGGTCAGCGGCAAGAAGTACGGCTACGTCCTACCCGACATGGCCGGCGACGCAAACGACTGGAGCGACCTCTACATCAACCAGCCCAAGATTACCGTGACGCCCGGCGGCAAAGTCACGGGTGGCGACGGCGGCATCTTCCCGGTATTCATCGAGGCCAAAAAGGGAGATACGATCTCTGCTTCCCAGGCTGTGTACATCTCCGAGAAAACCCTGCCCAAGCCACTGCCAAGCCAGGGTACCGGTACCAGTGAAGGTGATACCAACATTGAAGCTCTCGAGGATACTGAGGCTACCGAGACCATCGAGAATACTGTGGTTAGTAAGGATATAACCAAAGAATGCAACACCAGAGAAAACGGAAAAGGTCACACACGCAAACGCGGTCATCAGGACGAGCACGATAACAGCTCGTGTAATAACTATGAGGAATAGACGTTGTTTTTAATCCTTTGCCAGAATAGCGCGATCTTATCCATTTGGCCTCCCATTTTAATTGAAATATTTCCTGATTTTCTTTCTTTCTTCGTACTGCCTTCCTGTATTTTCCTATCCACGTTTTTTTAGACGGAGCTATTATTATTGTTTGTGATCACTCATAGGAGGCAAGCACTCTGCGGGTGTAATCGATATAAATTTCTATACCCAAAAAATTGTCATGCTTGATCTCTCTTCTCACATTATAGGGATCGGACAGTAGTTAAGGGCTAAGGTATGCAAAGCGAAACGGCGAAGGATATGTGCCGGTCTCGTTAATTCTTGGCCGCCAAGTCTCTAGGGTGAGAGCTAGGTGTCGAAAGGGAATAGGACATGTGGGCGATTGCAGATTCCATCCCCGACGCCCCCCCCCCGAATCATTCAATAAAGCCAATCACTTGATACTATAACGAAATAAAGTAAACTGGGCCTGGAGGACACGTCTTTTTCTTAATATTGCAACCGGAAAGAGGCGGCCGCCTCCGCGAGAAAAAGGCCAGCACCTTCCATGTTGATCACGAAGGCGGCGGCGCATCTGGAAGACACATAGGCGATCCCTAAAACTCGAATCCCGCCCGCAGACAACCTACTGCCCTTCCCAGGCAAAGAACAGTCCTGTGGTTGATCAACAACACGTACTAAAACTCCAACGATCCTCAACTCAAGGAGTTGAGATCGTGCTTGAAATTAATAAGCAATTTACTCTATAGTACACCCCTACTCATTGGTTATACTGTCCCCCCATCTGTATTGCCATTGTGGCTGGTAGAAATGCCTTCATGATAATCACTTCTGGGACTTCCATATCACAATGATGATGCGCCTTTATCGTATCTTGCTCCCGTTCAATAGTGGCCTATCAGTTCTAGCTTTATGCTAGCTCATTTAGGTAGACCCTACAATCCGCTTCATGCTGTTAGTGTTGTGCCCTAAACTACTGATCCGATCAGTTGTTGCACTACATCTAATTTTCCTTACCGAAGCTTCTTTCTGCATCTCTTTACCCTTCTTCCTTCCATTCAATATTCCACTATGGCGATACTAACCTTCCCGATCTGCTAGTCGGCGTCCTCCCGCCGACAGGCACCGCCGCCTCTCGTCTCTTAGGGCTTTCCTTCCATCAGTCACCTTCTTCTTCTTTGCTGATGCGGTAGCTTGGTAGCTACTTTCCTACTCGCTTAGGCGCTAGCCCCGCCTCGCACTATCGTCCTTGGGTTCACCCCAAACACAAGTTGTAGCTATTCCTAAGGATGCCGGCCATCCTTTGAGATAAAAAGACCCACTGGGTCGCTACTCAATACACGA
>JANBPT010000787.1:0-22989 GCA_027575765.1 Tieghemiomyces parasiticus
TTCGAAGGCCCGATTGACCTCAAAAACCCCGACGCCTTCTTTATCGTTTACGAAGACTACGGGGCCGACCCGAACGTACATCGCTTCCAGACTGGGCCAGATACTATCTATTTCGGCCGACTGGTAAGTACCTACTCCGTCCTTGGCTGCATATGTGAGGACCATACCTACCTAGGCATTACTCGAATTCAAGGACATCAGGTCTGTCTGGTGTGTCTGCCGTGCCAATTCAACCACACCTCATTAACACATCCGCCGGACAACACTGCCCTCTACGTCGGCCCCTTTTGTTCTACGTATTACCCACGTCACCCCTGCCCCTAGATCGCTCGTGGCAATCGGGAAGTCGTCCAGACCTATAATTTGAAAAAGCGGGCCTACCTAGGCACCACCTCCATGGACGCCGAACTGTCCCTGGTCATGGCTAACCAGGCCCTGGCCCGCCCAGGCGCGCTTGTATATGACCCCTTCGTTGGCACTGGTAGTTTTCTGCTGACCTGCGCACACTTTGGGGCCTTCACCATGGGTTCCGACATTGACGGTCGGCAGATTCGAGGTAGCCGCAAGCCCAACACCTCCGGCATCCGTACCAACGTGACGCAGTATAATCTGGGTCACCGCGTGCTGGATACGGTGGTGTTCGACTTGTGCCGCAACCCCTGGCGCGAGGCTGACGTCCCGCGCCCGGCTCCGGCTTCCGGACGGGGCGGCCCCTGGTTCGACGCGATTGTCACCGACCCGCCCTACGGAGTCCGAGCTGGCGCTAAGCGTCTCGGTCGCAAAACCGGCCTGGTTCCGGAGCACAGCTTTAAAGTGGTTGAAGGGACGATGAACCACCTCCGCCACGACTACTACCCACCCACCGTGCCGTACGAAATGTCAGAGGTCCTGACCGACCTCCTGGAGTTTGCCGCGCGCCATCTGGTGGTTGGCGGTCGGTTAGTGTACTGGCTACCCACAATCGTTGACGAGTACACCCCGAATGAGGTCCCTACTCACCCTTGCCTGCAGCTGATGGCCAATAGCGAACAACCCTTCGGATCATGGAGTCGGCGGCTCATCACCATGGAGAAGACCCGGGACTGGGAACCGATCCTGGATAGGGCCACCCCGCATTATGTAGTCCCACCCGCCCAAACGGCGGCTCGGGCGAGCGCAATGGTGGCGTCGACAGATGACAGCCAAACCGTGGCTGAGAATGTTGAACCTTCTTCTGATGCGGCCTCTGAGGAGGTATCAACTCCCAAGTCACAGGCAGGACATTTTAATTTCCGCGAAAAGTACTTTGCCAAACCCGACGAGACCTCCCCACAGTAAAAACTAATAATCGCTAGGATGGTGAACGTTGTCCATGGGGTAGCGGTTTCACCGCCGCATTGTATAGATCACTATGTGCTGCCGCGTCTAAAAGTCTAAATCGTCTGGAATAAAATTACATTTATAACATCTACGGGTCGAGTAAGGTATGGCCAAACAATTAAGAGCCGTAGGCGGTAAGGGTCCTCGGTACTTGGTTCTAATCAATCTCAATGTTGTCCTCCGCTACGGCCGCCGTTGCCGCCGAAGGTTCGCTAGCGAGGATGGCCTGCAGGACCTGGCCGTCGTCGTCGTAGACCAGGCACCCATTCTTCCACATGTCGAACCGCTGGGCGATTTCCCGGTTACGGGCGTTCTCCCTGAGTATAGCTGCCTCGTCACCCTTCCAATCCTTGTACAGCTGCATGTTCTGGCGGCCAATCAGGCGGATGGTCTTGATGCGGAGGTCGTTGGGACTCCACCCGGGCAGCAACTCCTCGCTGATGGCGCGGAAGTGGCCGATACCGTGGGTGGAGATGCCCTGGATAAGTAGGCTGCGTTCACGGTCGGTCCACTTGCGTGCTCCCCCGCCGTGCCCGTCGGCGTCGGGCCGCGGGGCGTCCTTGGGCGGGCGGAAGTAGTCCTGGTTGAGAGTGCCGTCCGGGTGGATAATGTTGCGGGTGACTTCAAACTCGGGCCGTACACAGAACTGGAGGCGCATCTGACGGACCCACTCCTGTTTGGTCCGGAAGAGTTCGGTCGGGTCGTTGCTGGCGGCCATGGTGGAAGGGTTGGCGGACGGCGTGTCGGCGAGCATCGTGGCGGGAAGGAGGGGGGTCGGTGGGCCGCGGAGGCAATGGGAGAGCGTAATGCAGAAGGCACCAATAAGCGGAATGCAAATAGCCAGGGGGTAGCTGACAGGGTGGGTGGGCAAGGTGGCTATGGAACAGGGTCCCTGGCCGTGCCCACCACGTCTACAGTAGAGACCGAGGAGTTGGGGCGGTCCAAACTCGGAGACATCAGCGGTGGTGTTGTGTCAATACCGCCTCCCCCCTAAAAAAAAGAATAACAATGGGCGGGTCCGCAACACCGGGGGCTAGCAGTCAGGTGACCACTGCACCGTGCGGAAGACCCCTCGTACCATCAATCCCACAAGTCAGCAGAGACCCCGTCTTATCATAGAATATATATGGATTTTCCCCATACCCTAGTGTCACTTAGTGACACTTGAAAAAATTGGAACGATACAGAGAAGATTAGCATGGCCCCTGCACAAGGATGACACGTAAATCTTGAGTGGATACCTCTACGGAGGAAGTTTTTTTTTCGGTTTACCTCGCCGATTATTGTGGATGGCACCATGGCCAACTGTAACTCTGATATCCATGCTCTGCAAGCGGTCAGCCTCTCCTTTCAGCGAACTGGGCCCTTGCCGTTCAATGTATACGGCTGGTACTTCTTGTCGGCTCACACGCACTTGCAATGGAATGCCTTGTTTAACATCCTGATTAACCAGTGCCTGATGTTGCTGCCTTTCATGGGTATCACTTGGTATCTATCAATCAGCATGGCGTCCATGAGCCATCATAATTTCGGAGAACAAGGACAAGCCTGCTTGACTGTCTTCCTAATGATAAACGGCGTGCGTCAAGATGCCCTCCAGTTTAGTCACAGTTTTAGAGTACAGGGTTGAAGTTGAAGGATCTTTGTGGTGGATAGTGGAGCCTCTCATGGTGACGATACTTGTAATAGGTAGTACCAGCTGGCGGCAGTGATCATGCCAAAGGCCTTAGTATTCAGTTATGGAGAAGAACGCCCCCCCTAACATAATTCAGCGCCTGCACGACAACTTATGTATGTCACCTCGGTACGTAATAGGTGGGAACTAGCTAACTTATTGGCCGGAGGAGGCCAAGAGAAAATCTAACAGAGTGGTTTGCAAGGCCGACCACCTCTCTATCTTGGATTGTCGTTGGGGCAATGCAGGCGGAGTACCCCATAAAAAAGACACCACTACATTCCTGTGGGCCCTGTGCTGTAGCTCAGCACTTGATTACCCAGTGCACTGGAAGAGTTCCCACGGAATAGTACTTTCTGATTGGCAGGCTAGATGGTTGGCAGTCACAGGCTCATGGTAGGGGTGGTGGGAAGGGCAGTGGTAATACCGGGCGGACAGTCCGCCCTAGCCTGTAGTGGCTTCCCCGCAACCCTGCCCCCACAACCTCGACCTCGGCTCTAGGCTGTCTTGGACCACGACTTTCTAGAGCGTATTATTTATTCTCTTTCCGCCTTAAAGTACCCGCATCCACGTCCTTCTCTTCCTAGACCCTCCTCTATCTTGTACAAGCCTCTCATTCCTTGACACGTTTCTTATGCTGAAGCTGTCCTCCACCTCTATCATCCTTTCTTAGCCAGCATTGCCCACCATGAATCTCCATATATTGCGGGTCGCACGCCCCATCGCCGCCCAGCCCCTGCGCAAGCCGGCGATAGCCACCCTGCGGGCCGCCCTGTCCACCTACAACAACCCTGTTGCCGGTCTGACCGAGTCCCAGATGGAATTCCGCGAGTCGGCGCACGGCTTCGCGCAGCGAGAGGTGGCGGACCGAGCGGCCCAGATCGATCGGGACAATGCCTTTCCACGTGACCTCTGGCCAAAGATGGGCCAAATGGGCTTACTGGGTGTGACAGTCGCCGAGGAGTACGGCGGCTTGGGTCTGGGCTACTTTGAACACGTTCTGGCCATGGAGGCCATCAGCCAGGCCTCTGGGGCGGTGGGACTTAGCTACGGTGCCCACTCCAACCTATGTGTGAACCAAATTCACCGGAACGGTACCGCGGCCCAGAAGGAACAGTACCTACCTAAACTAGTCAGCGGCGAACACGTGGGGGCTCTGGCCATGAGTGAGGCCGGGTCCGGATCGGACGTCGTGTCCATGCGGCTGACAGCCGAGCATCGCGGGGACGGAACGTTCGTGCTGAATGGCACAAAGTACTGGATTACCAACGGACCCGATGCCGACGTACTGGTTGTCTACGCCAAGACGGACCTCCAGGCGGGTTCGAAGGGGATCACGGCGTTCCTGGTGGAGCGGGGGATGCCCGGCTTTACCACGATGCCCAAGTTGGATAAGCTGGGAATGCGCGGGTCCAGTACTTGTGAGTTAGTGTTTGACAACTGCGTAGTGCCCGCCGAGAACGTACTGGGCAAGGTTGGCGGCGGCGTCTACGTGCTCATGAGCGGCCTAGACCTCGAGCGCCTGGTCCTGGCCGGGGGCCCCCTGGGACTCATGCAGGCCGCACTGGACTGTGCCGTCCCGTACGTCCACCAGCGCCACCAGTTCAATGTTCCTGTGGGCCACTTCCAGCTCATGCAAGGGAAGATGGCCGACATGTATGTCAAGTCCAACGCAGCCCGGGCCTACACCTACGCCGTAGCCCGCGCCTGTGATGCCGGCCACGTTAGCCGGAAGGACTGCGCTGGCGTGATCCTTTACTCTGCCGAACGTGCCACCGAGGTCGCCCTGGACGCCATCCAGTGTCTCGGCGGCAGTGGATACGTTAATGATAACCCCACCGGCCGGATTCTCCGTGACGCAAAGCTCTATGAGATTGGCGCCGGCACCTCCGAAATCCGGCGGATGCTGATCGGCCGCGAGTTCAATAACGAGTGGCGTGACGTTTGAACATCAGCCGCGACACCCACAACAAGCCTCCCCTTTCCAGATTATCACCTCCCGAGATTTAGTCTACGGCTGGCCACCATAGTTGCACGGGTGGTGTGTGCTCATTATGGTTCTCATTACAGGGTGAATAAATGGATGATTGATATCTAATCCTCTCCCCCCCCCCTTGCAAACGAGATGTGACGCCTTCAAGTTAGCAGGACCGGTGGGTTGTGGTTGACCCGAGTCACCTTTACCCACAGTGGGGAGGGGTTGAGTTCTACAGATTAACCAGGAGGGAGACTGTAGGTCATGGTGGACATTTTGAGAACCGGTCGCTCAGTCCTACTTCAGTTGGCCTGAGAGGGTATATGGGGCCTTTTGCATCACTACCTTCCACATATCCGTCGTCCTCATCTCATTTGTCACCAGCTTTCTCCTTCTGTGGTCTCATTGCCGGTGCTGCCACTCTCATTACCATCCCCCCTTTTCATGTCCTACTCTATCGTCTGAGGTACTGACATGGACCGACCCGACCAAGCCGAGCTGGAAGCAACCTATCGTCAATATGACGAGTTCGATTTCGACCGAGACCTAGACTTTCGGGTAGGTGGTCTAGGGAATGCTCTTAACCAAGATGGGCTAGCTGAATCTGCTTCACACCCGAGGCCGCACAGTACCTTAAGCCTGTTCCTGAATGCTTAGCAGAATCGCACCAACTCTGTATTTTTTTGATGGTTCCTGCTCCACCAGACGGGCTTGGCCCAACTCTTCCCGGGAGTGAACCTGGCCAGCATCCCAGCTGCAGATCTTGCCAAAGCCCGGTGGTTCTATTTTACTAAGTACGTACCTGCTGACCACAGTAAGGAAGCCGAGGACCCGCACTTTAATATCTGCTTCATCATCTAGATTATTTCAGCTTGTTTCCCTGCCATTAATTAACCACAAAGCCCCCCTACTCTGTGTATATATAACCACCCAAATACGGCATCTACCAGGCAAGTCCAGCCTTTCGATTACGCTGCCTATCTGGCATGGAAGCGGGGAGAAAGCTCTCCTCCAGCCATAGTAACCCCTGTCGTAGCGGCGACCATGGTTCTCCCGGGCGATACCGAGGATGCCCCGTCTAAGCCAAAGGGGTTTGCTGAACTGTGTGATTTTATACTGACAGGCAAGCCGGTTCCAGGTAGGTGCTCACTGTCCATGGCTGCAGTGCCTATAATGATTATATAATATGAGCCGTTTCCCAACTTGAGTTGCGTGCAATGTCTTCAGTGCCTAAAGGTTAAGTCGTATCCGCCCACATCTGCTTATGATTAACCATGGCAAACCCACGGGTCCCGGCACTGGACATGGCATAGGTATCCGGGATATACCCGAGACCATCAGTGATGCACCCGCTGCTAGCTCCCAGCTCAAACCGCGCCGTAAACCTTGGGAAAAGGGCCCCATCACCGACTAATTAGGAAAGGGCTCGGGTGTGGGCTGATCCGTTTGGCCTATCCTCTACAGTAGGGTGCGTCCGTGTAAAATACAATAATGTCTCGCAGAGAATTCCATGCTGGTCTGAAGACGTAATTGTTTCCATTTTGTCACCAGATAAATAAAGTTGGCGGGCCACGACATTTAATCAGGAGTGGTTGGCCTGGTGCCGCTAGTGCCTAGCAGGCTGGAAGGTTGCCTGTGGTAAGCACATACTTAATAAAATGAACAGACGCTTGGCTTTAACAGAGATGTGGACTGTTAATTGGGTGATGAATGTCGTTCTATTGAATGGCGACCATGAGGTCCTTTATACTTGAATGATGATCGTAATCATCCATAGTAACTGTTTAGCCTAGGCTAGGAAAGCTAGGACGACAGGTAACGGCGGGACCAGGCGCCGGCGGGAAACGGAGGGACGACTAGGTAGCCGCCAAATCAGGAATGAAGAAGACAAGACCCTAAAAGAATTGAAGGCAGCACCCGGTTTGGATATTGAAGGTGATGAAAAGGTGGGGCCGCCGTGGGGATAGGAAGCTAGACTTTCCATTAATCAGTTACTATAAGGGGCAGCCACCAAGGTTGGGTGGCACCCCCTGGGACGGCTAAGGCAGCCGGCTGGCTTCACTTGGGGTATGGATCAAGGGGCGGGGGGGGTTTAGGCTATGACAACGCCTATTTAAAGAGGTTCAAAGCGTTCACCATTATCGATTCGTTAAGTGTGCAATGAAGACTATCATGTATTCCATCGGCCTACTCGCCTTGCGTCTCCCTCTTGGTCTTCTTCCTAGCCGTCCCTTCCCCTCAGGCCGCACCCTCCCTCTCCATCACACTACCATCAAGACCAAAGACCGCTTGCCATCAGGTTTATCGGCTTAGTCCGATAGGAGCTTGCAAAGGATATTTGACCCGAGCGTACGGTTGTTGCCCGTCTATTAATGCTGGCGAGGCAGCGAACGGTAGTATACAATATAGGATATAATTCAGCATGCTTATCCGCGACCTTACGTTCCTTTAGTGTGTAAGCATTGGGCGAGATTCATCCTGTCATACTAGGTAAATGGGGGTTGGATTGGGGACTGATGATTGTGGCTCGGCTATGTCATAGGCCTCAAACGGTAGGCTGTAATACCAGGAGAGTCCCGATTATGGAATGGGCAAACCCAGAGAGCGCGTCATGGCTGATACTTTCAGATACAAACCCACAGGGGGCATGACCTGAAACGGACGGCCACATCTGTGTCAACTTTCACCAGCAGTTGTAGGGCGTTTTAATTAGTTATACTATCAATGAGGGCAAATATTCTACCGTCTGCAGCCCACTTCTCTATTACTCTCCCGAAACTGATATCCGGCCACCCGACATCAACTCGAGGATCGCTTAGGCCTTCGCTTCACGACGGGTGTAGATGACTTCGGCGGGAGTCTGGGGCAAGATGAACATTTTGGTGTAATCCGGGGCGGGCATACCACGGCTGGTGAGCTTGAAATCAAAGTCACGGACCAGGGTGGCAAGGATGGTCTTGATCTGGAGATACGCGAACGGTTCGCCGATGCAGCGGTGACGGCCGGCGCCGAAGGGGAGATAAGGGCTACGGGCACTGGTGGTACGGAGGACGCCAAAACCGTAATCCACCTCGTCGGCGGCGGTTCCGATGGAGGCGGCGCTCTCCTTTTTGGCGTCGGCGAACCAGCGGGCAGGGTTAAAATTTTGCGGATCACGGTAAATGCTCGGGTCGGTCTGGGTGACTGCCGGAGAGGACATAAGGTAGTGGCCCGTGGGAATGACGTATTGGCTTCCGGGGTACTCGACGGGTTTGACGACCTTGCGGATGATTTCAATGATGGGTGGGCGGAGGCGCAGGACCTCGGTAACCAGATTGTCAAGGTGAGGCAGACGCTTGAGGACCTCAAAGCTGAGCGGGACGTCGAGCCCGCCCAGTTCGCGGATCTGCTCCTCACGGAGCTCGTCGGCCAGCTGGGGGCGCTCGGCCAAGAACATCAGGGCCCAGGCCGTGGTAGCCGAGCTGGTATGCTGACCAGCCATGAGCAGCGCAATCATGATGGACGCGATCTCATTGTGTGACAGGGCCTCGCCATTCTTATAGGTACAGTTCATGAGGTGACTAATAATGTCGACCCGGTCCTCGTTGCCCAGGTCCTCACGCTTGCTCAAAATGTCCATGTAGATGGCCTTGAGCTCAATGTGGGCAGCGTCCCGGCGACGGTAGCTTTCAAGCGGCAAGTTCTCAAACAGGAAATTGATTGGAGTGAACCCGTTGTCCAGATCGTGGTAGAGATCAGCCACGCGCTCGTCGAGCTGAGCGCGGATCTCGGCACCGAATAGTGTGCGCGCGGCGGTCAGGGTGACGAGTTCGGCCATGCTCTGCACCACTTCAATGGTTCCCGTCTCGCCCTCCCAGCGTTGGATGTACTGGCTGGTCTCCTCTTCGATCATCGGCACGTAGGCGCGCAGGCTATCGTTGGTCAGCGAGTTCTTCATGAAGCGCTTCTGCTCCATAAGCACGCTGTTGTGCACGTCGTATACAACGCCCTTACCGAACACGGGTACGGTCAGAGTCTTGTAGGCCTCCTCGGCCGATACATGGGACAATTTAGCGTTGAAGAAGAAGTTGTTACCGTCAGGGCCAAGGCACATGGTCATACGCCGGCCGAACACCAGAAAGGTGTAGCAATCACCGTAGCGGGCCTGGTTCTCGCGGAAGAACTTGATCGGGTCCAAGCCGAAGGTGATCATGCTCCCAAAGAACGGGAATAGGTAGGGCACCACCGGCGGGGCATGCGGATCGGCTAGCACGCGCTGCTCAATCTGGGCCCACAGTAGCGCTGTAAAGACCAGGCCCAGGATGGTGGTGAGGATGAGAAGCACGGGCGATGGCCTCACCGATTCAACGTAGAAGGTGTGCAGGGCGTATAGGCCCTGGAAAAGAAGGTCAGTTAGCATGGGCGATAAGCGGGGAATCACAGTTGGGGGACGATGCGGGCGGGGGAAAGGCTGGCGATACGTTATGGAGAGCAGAGGGGCGTGAAGTGGTCGGACGATGAGTACCAAAGGGGGGAGACTGGGTGCTGATTCAAGACGTTACGTCAAAGTTTAACACGGCAGGTGGTAGTTAGCAGAGGACCAATGGAACGCAATGGGGGGGGGCACGTCGAAGGGAAACGTAAAGTGTGCTATCTTTTAACAACAGGAAGATTATAGGGTGGTCAAGGCACCCGTAGGAACAGGATGATATAGTGCAGGAGCAATTTATCGAACAAGGGGTTAGTGGGTGAGGTTTATTGGTAGTTTTTATGTGGGGTGCGCACCTGGCAATGATTGGAATCCGCGACTAATGGCGTGGTCTGAGAGGGAGCAGGTCAGGCGATAGTGCCCGACGATAGGCCGGCACCGCGTACGTAGGCCAATGACAGCCACAATCCCACTGGTTTACAGATGAGGGAAGGAGTCCAGCCTGTTGCGGAGACCAGGGGGGGAGGTAAGACGCTATGCCCGAGGATAAGGTCGGTAAACAGGCGACTCTTAGTGTTGCTAAGTTAATGGCGTGATGTGATACGTGGCACGGAGAGGTGAGGTAAGACCTCGACAGACATGGTGCAGATGATGTATATGAGCACAGGGAAACCGTGGGGACAGGCATTGGCGGAGATGCTTGGGTCAGTAGGTTCGGCCTTGCTAGCTATTCTACCGCCAGTCGTTGGCAAGAGCCTCGCCTCATAGGCCTGGTGCGAGGTGTTCCCTCCCCCCACTTTCCACAGGGCACATCGTTACTAACCGCCCTTACCTTGCATGATATGAAGAGTAAATATCGGCCCGCCGATCGACTCCGCAATTTTCACGTGCCTAAATCCGCGAGTGGGCCCACAAGCATGGAGTGTTACCTCTGTTGGCCCAAGGGACGATCGTCAGTGGCAATGAAGTGTCCAGAGCACAGGAAAATTATCGGCCCATTTATACAGGCAGGGGGTGACCAACTGGGCAAACCAGACGCCTTGGTAGAGTGTCCAGCCGGGCTTAACGAATGTTGACTAGCTGGCACCTGGGGAAATCCGTCGACCGTGTTGGCATCCAATGTCAAAAAGTTTTGGGAGGTGATTGGTGGACCTACATCAGACCACCTTCTTTTCCAATCCTACCTTTAACCTGCTCTTTTGATCTGGTTCACTGAGCCTGGTAGGGATTAAAAATGATTGCCGCCGTAGCTGCGGTCTTTATTGTCTCGACATTTCACCAGTAATACTGGCAATAAAAAGAAATAAACGATATGGAATACGAAGGATATGGGAGAGTATTGGTAAGTGAGTACAGCACACGGTGAAGTTTATACAGAAAGAAAGAGCGATGGTGAAAGATAAAAGATAGGGGTGCCGGCGGGATCATCGATGCGCTGGCAGGGTTGCCAAGGTCGACTTGGGATCACACGCCTACCCGCCCATCTTGCCGAGCAGTTCGTTGCAGATGCTGGCCAGGTCGGCGTTTTCCTGGCTCTTGGTCTCGATACTGGCCTCGAGGGTCTTTATCTTGGCCTCGGCTTTCGACAACTGGATCTTCATCAGCGACACGTCCTTGTCTTTCTGGAGCCGCAGTTTGTTAATCTCTTCGTTGGCCTCCTCAATCTTTTGCTCGGCATGCTTCTTGAGGGTCTCAAAGTTACCGGTCGCCGTCTCCACATCCGCCTTGAGCGCTTCAATCTCGGCTTGGAGTCCGGTTTCCGTCATCACCAGTCGCTCGTTCTCATCCTGCCGTTCATTTAACCGCTGGGTGATCTCATCCAGTGACTTTTGCAACGTCTCTATGTTCTCCTGGGATACCAGTTTCTCCGCCTCGACCTCACCGAGGGCTGTGTTGAACTTGTCCTGGTCGTCAATGTTGCGTTCTAGCGGATAAGGTAGGGTGTTGGAAATAGGCAGTAATTGAGAGAGAGAGAGAGAGAGAGAGAGTTGTTGGTTAAAGGGAAGAGGGTGGAGCAGAGCTTTGGCTCAGTAGACCATGGCGGTCGTCCCTTCGTTGATATCCTGTGGCCCTTACCGTTTAAATGCGTTACCAGGGCCGAGTACTCGTTAACAATCTCGGTCAGTTCCCGTTTCTCTTGGCGTTCGGTCAGTAGCACCTTTTGTAACTCCTGCAGTTCACGCCTGAACGACTCCTCTTTGGCCTTGAACTATGGGCGAATATGTGTATATATATATATATGGTGGAAGGACGAGGTGAGGGGAAGTAATAAAAAGATTACTCAAGCTGAAGGGTTAGATTTGATGTATGGTCTGGAACTCGCGTCCTGGCGAAACGACTCGGACGGAGATGGCGCGATTTACGAGGCCCGGATATACCAAGGCCATGGCCCATTCTCCCCACCTACCTTGTTCTCGGCGTGTCGCTTCACCTCCTCCATCTCTAAATAACTATACTTGGGGATCTTATCTGGCGACACAAAGTCATTGCGCACGGTATCCAAGAGTGTTGGGGCAGGCGTCACAGGGATCAACCACGTGGGTGGGTACTGGCGAGCGGATCCTTGGTTGGCGGCTAGGGGGACGAAGCGGCCGCGGGCTGGGGCAGGGGTTTTGGCTAGGAGATCGATCGAGGGTGCAGTGTCTGCAGAACCCGTTGGTACGGCGGTCAGGACACCCGATTGGCTGCCACGTATTGGCGAGCCTTCTGGGCTAGAAGGGGCGGACAGGAGGGCCTGCATGCCCGTTGCAAGTTTGGCCGGTGCGGGAGTCTGAAACAGTATGAGCGGCGGGGGCTCCTCCCCGGTTTGGTCGGCGATCGGGGAGGCGTCGTGAGAGCTGGCCACTGGCCCTAGCAGCGAGTCACGGATTCGGGCCTGCTGGGCCGGGGTGGCGTTAAGCAGGGCATGGCTGAGGTTGGGATTCAACACGTAGGCCGTGCGGGCCTGCTTGCGGGGCGTCTTCAGGGCCAGTTCCTCGTCCTCGTCCTGGCGGATATTGACCACCTTTGGCTCCCCCGGCGACGAATGGTCGGACCCTTCGGTGTCCATGGCCCGCGGGGAAGAGTTGAGGGCTGGTTCAGCGGCCAGAGATACCTCATGTACTTCCGTGCTGTTAAGGAGCACAGTGGAGTCGTTAAGAAGGAGGGTAGCGGGTATGGCAGTGGGGACTGGGGCGGATGGCATCTCCTCGTCCATAGCCGTACTCTCCGCACGTGGTGGAGAGGCTGAAACCGTGATCTCGGTTTCACCTTCCGATTCGTCACTCTCGTCGCCGAACGTGTGGATCGTATCGGGGGCCAAAGAAAACCGGACATTGGACTTGCGACGCTGGACCTTGGCATCCCGGAGCTTGGCCTCAGCCTGCCGCCGGACCTCCAAGGCGTCCTCTATCGCTGCGGGTGGGCTCGCCGGGGTCGGGGCCACCTCGGCGTAGTCGGTGGTGGGTTGGCTGATGACGCTTGTCTCAATGAGTACGTCTTCCGGTGCGGTCACGGACACCTGGACAGGCTCGGGAGATGGGCTGGGCTCGCTCATGTCCATCCGGTCCGGGTCCGAGAGCTCGGTGGCTGAATCGGCCCCTGCGACTGGGTCACTGGCGGGCCCACTGTCGTGCTGCATAGCCCACTCATTGGGGATGGAGAAGTCGCAGGTACGTCGCCGGTGGATCTTGGTAGTGGTGAAGACGATATCTGCCGTTGGCGTAGTTGTGGTACTAGTCGTAGGTTCCTGTTCCTGCGCCTCGGGCGACGTTGGAGGTTTTTCTTCCAGCATGGTGGATATGGGCAGGAGCGACAGGAGCCTGGAAGAGTGGGAGAGAAAGAGAAGTGATAACAACGGGGCAAGTGGTTGACGATGGAATGAGTCGGCGCTGGGTGGGGATGCGTTATGCAGGCTAAGCTGAAGCTTTGGCGGGCGGAGTGTGAAATGGTAGGGTGGTTTAAGGAGAGCGGGATTGGGCGCAAGGTTGGGCACTGATCCTGGGTAAATTTTGGTTATGGAATAGTTTTGGCAATTATGTGGTCGGAGTATGCCGAGTCGCCATGACAGGTGGTGTCCACGGCGCCGTCCAGGTCCATCAGAGTCGACTGGTGGGTTTTCCGCTCGGGTCACATTGTTTTGTTTTGGCCTTGGGCCGCACCTCCTTATTGTTTTTTTCAAGCTGGTTAGGTCGCCCAATGACTTGCAGCTTCCGTATACCTACAGTGGAGCCGGTTGAGACGGGGACCTGAACGGTAGTGCTGACACCCTACCACACAGGGGCGCTGCTTGGAAGGCAGAGATTATCCCATGGGAAGAAATCCGGGCGCGATGGATTAGTCGCCACCGGCTTGGGCGGGCGGACCTGGAAATGGCAAAATGCCCGGTAGGTAGGCCCCACACACCCTTTGGCAGATGCCCAGGTCAAATTGGCCGCAGCAGGGTGTCCGTGGCCCAAGTGTTCGCCGCAGCGCCGTTGTACCTGGCTTCTTTATACCTGGCCAATAATTTGCCAAGCGAAGTTTGGCCCTCCGTTCCAGCTTGAAGTCTAACCTCACTTTCGTCACCTATTCAACGCTTTCGAGGCCCGTGGTCTCTTATTCGCTTATCCAGCCCCGCACTCCCCTTACCAGGTCACTATAGAATCCCCGTGCTCTCTCGCTCGGCCCCATCCGTTCCCAACGATGCTCCAAGATGCCGGGGAGCTCGGCGTGGGCCTCAGCCAGTTCCTTTTACTCACTCAGAAGCTGACACAGCCATCCAACACGACCCTAACCCACCTGGTATCTGTTCTACGGGTAAGTCTAGTCGGTCGGTAGCCAAGCGTCTGGAGCAGGAACCCTACGGAGACCGGCCATTGCGGCGCCTTGGAAGCCTCGAGGGCGAGCCGACACGGGTCTAATATTGCCACCATTAAACCTGCTACCTGCACCCTCGCTTTCGTATTCAGGCGCTGCTCTCACTCTTGGAAGATGTCCAGGTCTCCCGGTACCTCTGTTGTGTGCCGCCGGCCCACTGGTACGCGGCCTTACCATCGTCAACCGCTACTCAGCCCGCCCACGTCTGGGTGGTGCGTCTACTCAACCAGGTCTTGTTACCGCCAGCTATGCAAGGTTCCAATACCGGGGCATCCAGCCGGTCCATCGCCAATGCTACCCTCGCTCTGCTCTGCTGTCCAACTCTGGCAGTCGTTTACGAGGACATTCCGCCCACCGAGGCCGGGGCCCTTCTTGATCTGCTCTGCCGCCGGGCGGTCGATACCAGTCTTTGCCCTACTGCTTTAGACCAGTACCACCACCTCGTGGTCCTCCTGTTGTCTCGTGCGGGAATTCCGTTCCGGGGCACTTCGACCGCCCAGCGGGCCTTTTTGGAGTTTTGCATCGAGCAGCTCATGGGCACCCCGGTGGGCGCTGCTCCCGGGAAGGACGGCACCCCCCGGTCAACCGGATCGAGTCCGACGCACGCCACCGATCCAGACGCACCGTACCGATACTATCGGCTCTGGATCCGCCTCCTCGACCCCCCGTGTGATGGATTCGACCGAGCCGTCCGCCGCTTGGAGGCACACCGCCGCACGGCTCTATATCGCTGCCTACTAACTCGCGTCAACCCGGCCCACTCAACCGTGACAATCCTAGCGCTCCGCTGCCTCGATATTCTCCTCCGCGATGATCCACTCGATGCAAAGGTCTTTAACCCAGCCAACGCCCGCGAAACACTGCGGCTGGCATTTCACATGATTACCGCCACCCCAAGCGGTGCTCGAAGGGAGGACTTGGTTGCCGCGGTGGCCGTTGTTAGTACGCTATTACGACGGCCGGGTCTACGCAGCGTCATTGCGGACCACCCGCCTGTGCTCAAGGCTGTCTACAAGGCGGTAGCGTATCAGTGGCGGGAATCGGAGCACCAAAACGAAGTCTACCTCCTTCTGGCTGAACTGCTAGAGCGCGAAGTATTTAGCACCGAGCTGATCGACCTGATCTACGAGTACAACCTAGTGCCCACCGCTTTAGCGTCCGTGCGCCGGTTCCTCGGTACATGTCATCCCGAGACGAGCACGTTTAGCCCCGTTGATTTTTTAACTCAGGAGGAGCCAGTCTGGTGGGCGCCGGCGCAACTGCCCCATGCCTTTCGACTCTTGAATGCGGTGGCTCGTCTAAACAGTGAGAAGGTCTCAAGCAGCCCCCACCTACCTGCCCTACAGAGCGAAATTGGCGAGGTAGCAGGGCTAGCCTTAGCCGCCCTTCTGAGATGGAAACCAGCGCTCCCTACACCGGTTTTGCCACCACAGCTGCTACTACTGCAACTGACACCCCTGGTGGTTTGTGTGGGCCAAACAATGCTTGGCAGCCGCTTCATTATCCCTACCTTGGTGTCCTCTCTTCCGCAGGCCGTCCAGGTCCTGCAATCATTCGGGGAGTTACCGGATACCAAACATCCGGACGCGCCTCCTGCCGTCGACTGTCCAACTGCCGGTCTGGCGCAGTCTGCTTACCTTGCTACTGCACTGTGGGGCCTCAATTTCGTTGATCGGTACACCCACGTGGCAACTTGCCCGGACTTGGTCTCCCTCGTAAGTGATAATGGAAAGGAACCCAGCTTGTGGCGAGTCGATTAGGACCAGGATTATGTGCGGTAGTCTGCGTAATTTAACCAAACAGCCTTCAATTGCAACCTTAACCCGTGCATCTACAAACCAGGACCCAAGTCTGCTAGAGCGGCCGGAAATTGAGCACCTGTGGCTGGAGCTGGCTTCTAACCTCGCCGTCAGCCCTCCGCATGCCCTACTGGACGATTTCCTTGTTACCCGTTTCCCTGGAAGCATTACCCAGTAAGAGTTGCCCGCGGTGGATTAACACTTGGGCCAAATGAAACCCTGGTGGTGGTGGTTTGCGTGAATTACTGGAAGCCACTTGGCCCTGTCATGATTCTAACTTGATGTTCAAGCTTGGTTCACTTTCTACTTCCTCAATCACACTGTGCAGTGCAATCGGCCGCATGCAGGCCTTCTCCATTAGCCAGAGGCGGAGGCGGCTCGAGCAGACTACTCAGCTGGGTAGGTTATGAACAGCCGTTTCAAGCTGGCTGCCGGCGACGATAGTAGTCACTGGTGGACCGAAATATGTAGCCCATGGCCGTTTGAATTAACCCCCCCCCCCACGTATTTGACCACCAATTCGCTTGATCTTACCCTCCTTGTCGTGGATACCATAGAAGCCATACAGCATTCAAAGGTAGGTCATGTATAAGTAAGAATCATGTTCTTCGTACTCTGTGTTTCAGCCTTAACGGGCCCATTCATGCTGTTGACTAACAGATGGGCCAATGGCTATTGTAACTACATACCGTCTCGTTTAATCAGTACCGTGCTGAAATCGAACGACTCAATGTTGATCTGGAGCGAAAACTGACAATTGAAGAATCTCAGCGCCAACAGGTAAGTTCTAAAGTTCGGTAACCCTTAATAGGCCCACCTTTTAAACGTATTTCAAAAATGGATTTTTGACGAGTCATTGCTTTATCTTTCATCACCTTTCTAATGCCATTCACCAGAACCAACAACTCGAATTAGAAAACTGTCGCGTCAAGGCGGAGCTGGAATCCATCCGCAGCACGGCAGAGATGTCAGATACCGCGTTGGCCAAGCACAGAGAACGGATAATGCAGCTCACTCAGGACAACCGCGAACTGACGGCGGCCAAGGGCAGCCTGGACAGACAATGTCGTGAGCTTACGGCGGCTCTCGAGGACCAGAAGCTCCAGGCAAAAGACGCCGTCCGAAATTATGAGGATGAACAGCAGGAGAGGCAAATATTGGAAGAGGAACAGGAATTGCAGCAGGAGAGGTATGTAAATATCTACCGTAGTCGGATGAACAAGTCACACACAGTTCAGCATTCACACTGGCTTCTGAGGCCATACACGACTAACCTGACGTTATCATCGCCTACACCTACATGTTACATTCTTCAGGTGGAGCCGTACCGTCCGGGAACTGCGTCATGTGACGGGCCAGTTGTCGGAGACAGAGGCGAGCCTCAAGGCGCGTTGCACCGAAAACCAGGAACAAGGTGCCGAAATCGAGAGGTGAGTAGTCCCCCGTGCTTCCGAGCCAGGCAGTCTAAATAGGTCAAATCTTGGTCTATATTTGCTTGGATGGGTCCCCGAACCTCGACGATGGACATACCGACTCTTGCAAACTAAGACCTAGGATCTTGCTACGTACCACCTTCTCCCATACACCTAGACTGAAATCCGATCTTGATCGGCTGGCTCGCCTAGAGGCACAACTTGAGGATGGTAAGTCATATAGCCAAAATTAAACAGTCACGGGGCCGGTCCAGAGCCCGACCGCTGCTAACTGTATTCCCCACTCATTTATATTTCCTCCATGAATTCACCCTATAGTGCAGGCGCAACTGGATGAGCAGCGAAACCTGGCCCAAGCCAAGACGCGGGAAGCCACACGTCTCTCGCAAGCCGTGTACACTGCTCAAACTGAAAGCCAAAGTAATGAAAAGCGCTGCAGCGAACTCCAGACGCAGGTATGTTATCAGCGGTTGGGTC
This sequence comes from Tieghemiomyces parasiticus, assembly GCA_027575765.1. Lineage (NCBI taxonomy): Eukaryota > Fungi > Kickxellomycota > Dimargaritomycetes > Dimargaritales > Dimargaritaceae > Tieghemiomyces > Tieghemiomyces parasiticus. The sequence goes on from JANBPT010000787.1 coordinate 17,963, forward strand.
GGCCGGTCACTAGTTAATATCGTTTGGAATCACCGCCACAAGGACAACGACACCTCACCCCTCTTAACTCTCTGCTAACCTGAACTCCGCACTACACTCTTGCGTCCTTAACCCTGCAACGAAATCACAGTTGGACGAGGTAAAGGACACGCTACAACGCGAGAGCCAGCTGGTCATTCACTACCAGGAGTTGACGCGACATCAACAGGGCCAGCTCGTCCAACACGAACGGATCGCCGATATGGTTGTGGAAATGTACGCCAAGCGTCCCCGGTTTACCTCCGTGACCACCGGTCCAACCTCCATCGATACTGGTTGCCCTCCTGCCCATGTCATCCGCTCCTTCGAAACAACCACCCCTCACCCGCACTTAGCCACCACCGCCATAACCGTAAGCCGATCCAACCACCACGGCCTGGGTACGGATTCACCCATATTCGACATACCCTTCATCCGTGGTAGTGATGGTGGCCGTTTTAACCATGGGTATCGCCCCGGTCACTTTTCGGACACCTTGGTCCCACTGGCTACCGACAACGGTAGAGAGGATGAATTCGGCCAACCAACTCAACAACTCTAATATGGATTAAAACCAATTTGGCCAGATCTGTACATGTGTAGCGGCCCCAACTCAAACCATTGTGCTCCATAAGTTCGGTATGTATTGTCTAACTTCGAATATACTGCTCACCACACAGGTGAGTATAAATTTATTACCTACGACAATGACGCTCCTAATTTCAGAATGGAACCGGTGATTAGACCGCTTCATTCTCCAGTAAAGAGCCTCGGCGAGCCAGATGTTTGACAGACACAGTAACTGCGCAAGCCTATCGGCCCCACATCGAAGGGCTCCAAACAACAATTAAAAAACAAAAATCATTCGCTTAGTAGTTGCAAATGATGAAGCTGCCGTTGGGGTAGCACTTGGTGCCGGTGGGGCATGCAAAGCTGACGGGGGAACCCCAATCGCAGACGGTGAAGCCTTCAGCATAGGAGCCGCCACAGGCCATGGTACCGGACAAGCAGTCCTCCGAAGTGGGCGATGGGAGCGGTTCCACCGAGATGGAAGCCGCGATCAGGGTGTCGTCGGACGGGGGAGGGGACGAAGTCGAATCAGTGTCGCGCTTGTGCGGGTGGGCAACGACGGGAGAGGCCAGGAGGGCCATAGCGGCGACAGCGGCGACGAGAAGGCGGGCGGTGGTGAACTGCATGGTGACGGTTGAAAGCTTAGAGATGTGGAGCTAAGGAAGGGGAGGGGTAGTGGATAGTTGGGCTTCAAGGTGGCCGAAGAGGTATAGAGGTAGTGATCTGACGGGTGCGGTCGAGTTGAGTTGTTTGATGTTGAGTTGGAACTGGTGGTCGGTTGGTCATCTATTATATATATACATGCAATGGGACCCCGCTGCGCAAGGGCGATATTTTGTAAAGGTTCCCTTGTGAGCTTGCTTGCCGAGTCACCTGGCCAGTTGCGAGCCCATGGCAGTCCGACGGAATTACGATCAGTGCGGATAGATGTCCTTCCTACCGACCGTATTTTTGCCGAGATTCCAAACGTCCGCCTCGGCCGGGAACTGGTATCACCAAAGATCATCTTGGGCAATTATCCGGGGCCAGTTCCCTCTCGTCATGGGAATCGTCGCGACCTCGGCTTACATCATTAGCCATTTCTGCCCCATTAAACTCCCAGGTAAATATCCGATACCAAAGTGAACCCCCCCCCCTTAATACCATCCCGGTAGCTACACAATCGTGGGGTCGGCAATGTATGACCAAAGGACTCTTGCAGGAACCCGGGTTCCACGGAACTAAAAATAGTGCACTTCCCAGCATGTTCGACACGAACCAAAGTGTTTGCATGGGCGTTTCATCATACCCCTCCACCAGGTCTGGCCGTAAGGTCATCAACACTAGCACAACCGCCGCTCGTCTTTAGCTTTCCCTTAACAGCACCTTGAAGAAAAGTGGCCGGTGTTTACTCTCCAACTGCGGCGTCACTATTTTTAGATGCTTAGCCACCGCATAGAGCAGGAACTTGCCAATATGCACCCACGTTCAAATCAAGTTGGCGTGGGAAGTACACAAAGGCGGGGTCCGCTCGTCTTGGCCCACATCATGGTTTACCGCGGTCTTACCAAAACTCCCCTTCCCAATTTACACATATTCCGCCCCGCCCCGCCCCCGCCCCCCCCTCTGACATTGGAACTTAGTAGCGAACTCTTACATGGTAGCTAATATCCCCTTACACGTCTCATGGGAGAGAGTGTGACGGGACGACACCCACTCTTGGCGAACTGCCTTGGCAGATGCGCCGTTAGAGCTCCTCCGGTTGCCGACGGCGGCTTACCAAGGGCTTCCCCAGTCGAATGATGATCTCCCGGCCTCCCTCCCCCCCCCGGAAACTTCTATAAACAGACACAGAACACCAGGTGAGTTGTGTTGGTGGCCGGGAATACGTGATCTACTGCTGAGGTCATAATGGGGCTGGCAGACAATGGTTGACAATACAGGTCGAATTTATTAATTCTCCGAACAGATATACCAGAGCCGCTTCCTTCCATCCTGGGCTGGCCATGGTAGCGGGAGGGGCGAGTCTGTGAAATGGGAATGGTTGGTCCGTAGCCACTCGGAAAAATAGGGAACCCGTCACTAAAGCCAAGTCCTACAGGTCCAACAACGTCACCGATACCCATCCAATGGTGATTTCCGCTTGACAGTTGTCACCAGGCAATGTAGGGCCAACCTATCCAGACTAACTTCGCCGGGGGTTATTCTTGTTCGGCGAGTCACCCAACGGACATGTAACACAGCCATCAATTGAGCTACTTCAACCACAACCAGCCGTGGCAGCACATTTGGCCGTACCCCTCCTTCTCCACCCTGTGTTGTCTGCTGTACACGACACTACTTGTCGGGCTAACCTTTTGCAGCACATGATACCTCTTTCTTGTACTTGGTCAGCGTTCTTTTTCTGAAACTGATATTCGTGAATGGCATACTTGAGACGGTTGAGACCTGAGAGCCATCGTTAACCGAAGAGTTGGTGATTGTTGACTGCCTAGAATGCACTACATCTTCACCTCAACGAGCGTTACTACGTTCAACACGCTCGTATTAGTTTTCTTCCAAGTACCTGGAGCGTATCAATGTTTTCAATTTAACCGGGTACAAATTATATTATGCTGGTGACTTTGCGGAGCTCGCTGAACGTATAATATACCGGTATACTGTTCTTACGCTTCAGTTTTCATGTCTTCTTGCTGCTCATAAAGTATCAGAAGACAACAGGTACTTATTTATAGCAATATAAATACCAATCATCGAGTATTCCGTAATGCATTTAAGCGGCGCATGGATGACTGGGTTGTAAATTGATCGCATAGAGGCCACAGAGAAGGAAAAGAGGATGTTGGATCTATTAAGATATATTATCTGAAGGCCCTAAATACTTGGAATCACCTCGTTACTCTGGGTCATGTGTGGTGACGTGATGCAAAGTCGAAAATCCCACTGCTTGATTTCAGAAGGCCATCGATCAATTACAGATTCGGCCATACCCATAACCACCTAACCAAGGCTAGCCCATTTAATGTTTTACACTGTCTTACGGCACATATTTCATCCTGATCATTGCATCTTCTATTTCCACACAATAATCGCAATACTTATTATGTTTTGTACATCTCATTGTTGATGTTAACCATCTCCCTCAGCTTGAGTTTAACCTCCAGTGTGCCAGATATCAACTTACAGGCCACAACCAGCCCTTTAGTGGACCACTAGTGGCTAAAAGACGTTAATATGCCTCAGATTCGTCCACGCTACAAAGACCCCAACGGCACCTACTGAAATTATAACCAAGTCTTGATTCAATTACAAAGCCCCCTACCAATTAGCTACCCACCCCTTATTCTACTTTCAACTCAAAGCACTAATCATGTCTAGCTTTATTCCGTTACTGTTATCACCCTGAAGCGTTGCCTGTGCGCATCATTCCCCCCCTCCCTTCCTATCCTGAGATATCCCCCATGTGTACCTTTCAAACGCCTTGGTTCCCTACTCTCCGTCTCTCACACGAGTCTATACATTTCGGAGACCCCCCTAACAATCATTATGGTAGGCAAATTCCTGGATCCTTAACGTAAGCAATCAACTACTGCGCAAAATGTTTATTGTAATTGGTACTGCCTTGGGACCTTTTATATATGGCAAGTCGAGCCCTGCTGTCTAAGGTCTTGTTGGTGTAGAGAGAAGTAAGGAGGAGTAGGGAAATATAGCAAAGGTTCTGTTGGAGGAGGGGCTGATCAGATGGCTGTGATAGGGCACGGAAGGATGGTTGGAACTGTTTTGACAATTGCTCCGTCCTGAAAGTGCCTAAGTGGGCAGATAAGAAAAGGAGACAAGATGTATTAGGTAATAATCACAAGTGCATGTGCATGCGATCATTTGGGCGGCCACGATTATTATATAATTGTTAACATGATTACTTCTCCCTTTACCAATCCTTCAGTTGTATTTTTAACACCATAAAACGTCAATTGTCACTACCGTTACTCTGCCATTAGAATTTCACCATTACACACACTTGTGGTCGCCTAAAACGACCTCACATCCTACTGCGCAAGGCAGCAGCAACTCACAAGCTCACCATACCTTCACGCCGTCACTTATGCACCCGGCTAGAGCCATAGTCTATTCTACGACCTAATCCTCACCGACCCATCGCAGCCACCTAGGCTATCTCCTTTCGAACAGCACTTACGATACTCCCTAACGCTTCCCTACGATTCTATTATGATCTATTCACGCACTATACTGGTAAGGTCCATTATGAAGTCGCTACCTTATATCAGGTGCCTAGTCGGTACTAAAATTCATCAATCGCCCTTTCTTACTTATATTTCTTGGATTACGTTTACACATGCCACAACAATAACATCCAATCACACTTATAAATACTATAACAACGCTTTCCCTCGTGGTCAGAATACTCGCCGCTACATGATGGTGTGACGGAGGGGTGCGGC
>JANBPT010000788.1:0-22938 GCA_027575765.1 Tieghemiomyces parasiticus
TACCAGTCGTGGTCTTTGTTGTGGCGGCGGGTCTCCCAACCGTCGTACCAGGCGCCTTGGTCTAGAAGGGCATTAGGAGGATTTGCAGAGACAGAAGGAGGCGGGCCCGGTGGAATGGGGAGTGACGGTGAGCCAGTGACCACGGTTATCAGACACTCCAAAGGGAGGCACGCGGGGTGATGATGATCGTTCAGATACGATCCTTATGCACGGCTATTGTCGGCGGCGGCACATACACCACCCAACATAGGAACCGATCCAAGGGGAAGGGTCTAGTGTCCGCGTTCGGAATGTCGGCCTACTTACCGGTCATGCGCTCGCTGTCCTTGACGGCTGGCCCGGACTTGAGCAGGTTGGTGGCCGGCGCGAAGAACTCGTCGCTGGTGCTCAGGACCTTGCTGCCCAGCTCGCTGGTGGCCAGGTCTAATTGGAGGATTATAGGAGGCGGGCGGGGCCATGGTCGTGAGGGCGGTCAGTGTTGTGGGCTTGGGCGAGGTGGGCGGGAGGGAGTGGCTCTAGCCCTATCGGCGCCGAGGCGTTGCGGAGAGTCGCCACACCGGGCTAGCACTTACCGATATACTTGGATAGGGCATGAGAAGTGGCCTCATTGGTGGGGTCCGCGTTGTAGTACACGGGCACGTTGGAGCTCTGCTGGTTACCCATGTTGGTATTAAAAAAAGCGGGACGGAGAGGTAGTTGCGCACGAGGCCTTAGGGGGGTACGTAAGAAATATATCTGGTTCAGGTAGTAACCGAGGGCGGTGCGGCAGGGCAAGTGGTAGATACAGGAAAGGTTGCGGCGGGTAGAGAGAGAGGTGAGTGTGTGTGGCAAAGCGGCCCAAGGGTAGAAGGTAAAGCTAGTAAGGGAGAGGGGGGATGCGATTGGTAGTGGGCGCAACCGCCGTCTCCAAATAGGCCAAAGACCGGCCCACAAGGGCACACGCACACCCAGGTAGCCTACGGTGCCCAGGTTACCCGTGTCCGCAGCTGACTTGGACGGTAAGGCAGGGCACGGGGAGGGAGGTTTGACAGGGGCGCCGGTTAGGCTCGGGCGGCGTGTGGGGGGGACGTGACACACATGGCCTCGCACGCCCGTCCTCACCTTTCCTGTGCAAAGCAGCCGTCTTCACCGGCGCCAGCCGTGGATATACCCGGTTCCGCATTTCGATTCCTCATTCGGCGCAACAGGGCGGTGCTTGCTGGGAGAATAGCGGAAACCGCCCCGCCGGCCTCTATAGCGGCCCAGTTGACCGCTTATCCGGAAGGCAGCAAGTTACGTTGCCCGCTTGCCGTGACTACGCTGCCAGGACGATATTCCTCGGAGGGTTCCATCTTGCCAGTAGATGAAGGGCGGCCTTCTGATCAGATGGGTTGGACGAGTACAACCCACCGGGGGGAAACTTACAATAGGCGAGAAGGGGGTGTGCTAAATAACAGGCGATGTATAGAGGCACTCGGGGTTGAACTGGTGCAAAGTCGATCGGGTAGTAAAGGGCGAGCCGGATGGGTGTCGAGCTGAGGAGAGCCGTCGAGACTGGCAAGCAGATATTGAAAAGAGGAAAAGTAGAGTGTATAGCAAGCAAAAACGAGTCTAGCAAACTCGGGGGCGAGGCACGTAAGAAGCCTAAGGACACGCGTAGTGTGCGGCAAAAAAAAAAACCGGTAGGCTGAGCGGGATAGGCGACTTCAGGTGGGCGTCCTGTGGCAGCCGAGCGGAGGCAGGTCTCGTACTGGGGAAGGTGAGAGCGCTAAGGCCGGCATGAAACGTACTAACTAGCCCGTGGGCGGGTAAGGGGTTGACTCGTAAACCGTGCCGAGGCGTAGGGAAGGATCGCGGGCGAAGAGGGGGGGGGTGTGGATCCGTAGCCCCTCATTGGTGAACGTCCTTGCAATGCCGGCCAGCAAAAAATTAGGGGGTTCTTCAAATTTAAACCCAGCCGGCATGAGCAGCTAATGGTTAGGCTGCAGCCAAAGGAAAAATTAAAAAAAGAGTTAGCCACGGGTGGAAAAAAAAAAGAAATGAGAGAGACTAGCAGGTCGATCCCTACGGAACTCCACTGGTGGGAGTGGCCCACAGCCAGCGGTATGGGGAAAGGGTCAAAGCACTAATGAGAATAAACCCGCGTGCCTGATGCGGCACAGTGGAATAAAAGGCAGGTACTAGCGGAAGCCCCCATGTGCGCTGGGGCCATGTTTGCTCATTATTCATGACAAACTGGGTAGCCCTGTGTTAACTACGTCACCCCTTGGTGATTGCGGCCCAAGGCGTTTTAAGCGTGGCTGAAGATCAAACGTACCAGTTGCGTCTAGAGACTGTTGACCACCAGGCGTCGGCGGCACGCCAGCGGCGGCTGCGGGTTCCAAATACTGGGGGAGAGGGGGTGGGGGTGGGGAATACACCCCCGCAGCGCAAGCCACAGATGCAGGAGCGGGGAAATCAGCGGCGGAAACGGGGAATGGGCCCAGTGTCCGTCGGTGGGAAAGAGCGGCGTTGTAGTGGCGCCGATCCTTCAGTGGCCAAGGCCACCCTATGCACCCCACCTCCATCCGGTAAACCTGGGGAGACGGGATGCGGGTGCTACAACGTGGTCGATATCAACCGCTTGTTAATATAATCTAGGACTGACAGGGTACCTTCGCTGACTATGGCCACTGGCTCCCAGCAAGCGGCGCCTACCAGTTCCGCCCGCTGATGAGATGCTGCTGGCGGTACTTTGGGCCGTAATAGACCCTTGGCCTATTCGCCTACAGCCCTTCCCCCTTCCCTTGGCTGATCCCCGTTCTCTGCACTCCCCCCCCCCCAGCCACGATAGGAAACTCTGGTGGCTGGATTCCACCACACTCCGGCGAGGAATGGATAATATGAACAGCCTTGATCTATGCAATCCAGTCATACTGACCAACGCAATTCTAACTGGTTTACAGCTCTCTTATATTAATTTCGCCGAATGAGCGATACCCGTGAATTTTCCGGTCCAGTCCACGAACCCCCCCCCTCCCTCTGCTGGTCACCTGGGTCACCCTTGATAATGTGGCACAGCATGTAGCCATCACTTAAGCCTACTATTCCCTAATCGAACGGGATCCGCCGCACACCGCCCCGCGCTCCTTGTTGGGCGGCCCCGATGGCCGAGGGGATACGCATCCCGCAGCACGTGGGCGCCTCCTGGCCTTTAGCGTAAACGTGGTCGAGCGGGTCGGCACCGTCGACCGAATGGTCGTGGCTGCAGTGGTCCGCACCTGTGTTGATACGGATCCGTTTGCCAGCGATGATGGTGTACGTGTGTCCGTCTTGGCCGCGGATTAGGGCCTGGCCGCCGTACGACTTGGGCGGGATGGGGTTGGGAGCACCCCCTGTGGTGATGGGGCTCGCGTTGGGGGCCTCAATCACCTCCTCCTCCTCCTCTTCCTCCTCGCCATCGTGACGGCGACTAGGCACAAAGTTAATAAAGGTGCCAAACAGGAAATGCTGCATGATGGGCAGTTTGCCTAGGACTTCGGCGAGATACATCTTAAGCATCCCGGAGTTGACCTTGTCCCAGGTCTTGACTCCACTGATGTCGTCCAGCATGGGCGAGTGCCAGCGCAGGGAGGCCGTCTTGACCTCGTTAATAAATTTGATTGAGGCCAGGTATATGTAATCCTTAGCAAACTCCTGGACCGTTTCAGCATCGTGGATCGACTTGGGTTTGATGTAGCGGTGGCCCACAAGCTGCGCCGATCCGAACAGGAAAGGCAGAAAGTGGTAGTCGTCCAGCCCCCATACGCCGTGAGACCCGGCCGGTTCGAGCCAGTACCCAAACTGGAGCTGGCGCATCACCCTTAGGTAACGGTGGAATACCCGGAGGACAAGCGCCGGGTGGTCCGTGACCGTGAACAAATCCAGCCGGACCAGGCACAGCAAGAACGCCATGAAATTGGCCTCGTGGCCCGTGCCGTAGTCGATGCGTTCCCGATTGCCGAAACTCTCCTGCAGGTACCCCGCCACCTCACGCGCCGCGGCTGCCCGTTCCTCGTCGTCACGAAGCTTCGGGCTGCCGCGCAAGAGGGGCTCCACCCAGCTCGTGGCCTGATCGTGGACCCCGTCGTAGAAGGTGCGGAAGGCCGGGTTGCCGAACCGACCGTCGGTCTGGAGTGGCGGTGTGGCCGTAGCCAGGTCGCTGACGGTACCAAGGAGCTTGACTAGGGCTTGGGTGATCTAATGGGGTTAAGGTGAAGGGGCAAGGGACATCAATCCAGGGAGACAGGGGCAAGTTTAGCTGGCGTCTAGTCCACGCAGCTCTCTATCCCATGGTCAGTAGGCAGTAGATAGAGAGAGGTGGCAGGAGGGGGGGAGTGCAATAGCTAAGCACGAGGCCGTAGGGGACGAGTCATTCCGCAAATTACGAGCCTAGCTCCTTCCCGTCTAGTCTCAAACTCGAGCGCAACTCACCTCGGACTCGTGGCACGCTTCCGTCAGCTTGCGACCCAGGACGGCCTGGTTGAGCGCTTCGATGAAGCCAATGTACTGCGCGTAGGCCTCGGAATCCTGGAATTCGGCCAGGTCGTGCTTGGTCAGGATGCGCTTTTCAGGGAGGCTAGGGGCCTCTGAGCTGGCGGGAGTGTCTGTAGGCAAGTCGGCCATAGCGGGAAGGGTGGGTTCAAGGATACTTATGTTTTTTGTAAAGAAAAATATACACTAATACGAGTTCGAAGAAGAGACAGGAGCGGTAAGCAAATGCAGGACCGGGGGTAATAAAGCGATGGCGGAAAGCAAGGGAGGCGGGTAAATAGTTGGAATCCGGTACGTGGGGCGCCTTTCGCCCGGTGGTGCAGGCCCTTGAAGTGCCAACCCGCTAGCCGTGTTGGCGCCAGGCCCGCCCCGCTTGATATTTATTGGCGCGGTTTCTCCGAGCATCTTTACAATACCCCCGTCCTTTGGCTCGGGTATTCAACGATCGAGCCGGCTAGTTAATAGCTCGGGTCGTCTGAGGAACATACCGTCCTATCCCCTTACAGCCCCATTCGTTTGACAATTCAACTGCGTACTACAAAAAATCGAGCCGCAAATATTATTTCTTGTTACAAAGGTGCTACGGTTATTACAAAAAAATATAAAAATAAAACATGCCTAAGGCCAGTTATCTCTGCTCACTGCAAGGGCTTTTTTAACATTGGGTGCACCGGGCCGCCGTGGTAGGCAGGCAGTTCATGTGGTACGCATGGCCGCACCGGAACACGGCCACGGCGGTATCCACGGGTTCCGCAGACGTCGGCGCCGCCGAACTATCAGCCTTTGACGTCTGGTCGGTTCTCTCCTGCATTGGCCCGTCAACCTCATGCTTACTCGCCCACAGTCCACCGGTCACTTCCGCGGCCGACCTACTACCCCCGGGCCGCGGTGACGCGATGTGGTTTACCAGGAGTGCGTCGGACGTTTCCAGGGTTGGAAACGTAAACTGGGGTTGGGTTGCCTCTACGGCGGCTGCCGCCACTCCCGCCTTCTCCTTCGATCCTTCAGCACGGATGGTGGACGGATGGTCCAGTAGGTGCGGGAACACGCTGGAAGCGGTTCGGGCCGGGGCGGAGTTCCGCTTACGGTACTGCGTCATGATACGGTCGAGTAGGCGAACTGCATCAGGGCCGGGCTTCTGGTCGAGTCCGAGTACGCCCAAGGTGGGGCGGAGGGCCGCATCACGCATTAGACGGGCGCGGATCCCGTCGCTGGCCGGTAGACCACCTGCCCCGTCCGCCTGGACGGTCGCTGTCGAACCGATGGTTGCATTCGAAGCGGTATGGGAACTGTGCGAGATCCGAGAGAGTACACGGGGATCGAGCCAGGGTCGAGTGTGACGTTCAAAGAACGTTTCGAGGGCCTTGGTCATCTGATCGGCGGCCATAAAGCCTGACCGGTTACTATTCGCGAACAGCGCCCGAGAGCAGCAGGCACAGCGGGATGACTCGGCGGCCCACCCACGCTGCCGTTGGCGGACGTACTGGATGACCCATACGAATAGGTCCTGGTGCAAAAGGTCCCCGGCCAGCGCCAGAAGTTGTTCCTCGCAGCGGTATGTGTCGAGGATAGTGCCCAACACGTCGCGGAATTGGCCGTATGTAGCGGCGACGACCATAGCCGTTGCCGGCGGTCGTCGATCGCCCGCTTCGGCGCCCTCGGGCCGCAGGAGGCGACGGAGCAGGCGGGCAAGCGACACGCTCGGGGCGGCATGCAGGAGGGCGGCCAGCGCACGCTGTAGGTGGTCCCCCGTGGCGGCCAGGGCTCGGTCGTGGGCCACGGATTCCGGCGTGCTTAGGAGCCGTTGGGAGGTCCCGATTAGGAGTTGGAGTAAGGTGTACCACAGATCTTCCAGGGCTGATCTAGTAGTAGCCGGGAGTGGGGGTAGTTGCTGCCGCTCGGCGTTGGTGCTAGCGTTGACCTTGCGGGGTTGGGCCGCGCGGTCTTCAGCGTCCCGTTGGCTGGCTTCCGTACACACGCGCACAGCGGCTCGGATGACCCCATCCAGCCGCACGAGGGCCTCCGTTTCGGAATTGTCTTCTGAACTGGCGGTCATGAGCACCGCCAGGAGGTCAGCGTACACCTCCCGACCTAGCGCACACAATCGGTTTAGCGCACGGGAAAAGTGGCCTTGTCGCTGCCAAATCCACAGCACTGCGTCGTCCACGCCAGCGCTCTCGCACACCTGTAGCACGGCCTCCAGATCGATGTTACCCACCGCAAGGGCGCCACCAGGTTGGGTGTCAGCGGAAGAAGGGGCGCCTTCTGGTTCATCGTCTCGCTCGTCGGCTGACTCGTAGCAGCGCCGGGTGATTTTGAGAACCGCATAGTGGCCATCGAGAAACGGAAACGTGGCCGAGCGGTCAAACTCGCATAGCGCCGCGGCGTATGCCTCGACGAGGGCCGCCGGGACCGACCAGACGGGTACCCCGTTCGCCACGCGTTCGACCCACTGGCGTACTACCGTACGGGTCGCCTCCGCATCCGTGAAGCCGGCTGTGAGCGCATACCAGGTCTGCCAGGCGGTGGCCGGGAACACCAGGGGATCCCCCGTCGGGAAGAGCAATGGGATTTCGGGGCCACTCGGGGTATCCACGCCCAGACCAACCTTGTCCGCAGGTTCGACGTCATGTGGGTGTGCCGTAAAGATCGCGCGGTGGCGGGTCGGGGGTCGCTGGGGCGCCTGGGCCAGGATTGGTAAGGTGATGAAGCGGTGGTACCAGCCGGCCCCGTCACTAGGCATCACGCCACCCTCGGTTCCCTCGCGGTCCTCCTCGTCGGGCCCGCCCTCCAACAGGGTCCGAAGGTAGAGGTAGCGTGCCCGCGGGTGGTCTTCGAGCCAATGTAGGGCCAGTAGATGGGGGAACCCTAGCGCATTCGCCCAACCGCGTAGACTCTGGCGCACCGATGTGATTAAGCATCCGGCGGCGCGGTAGGCCTCGGGTGCCCCTGCTGGGAGGTCCGGGTCACACAGAGCGGGACGTTGGAGACAGTCTGCCTCGGGAAGGACCGACCAGAACCGCTGGAGTAGCTCCATGGCCTGACGCGAGTCGAGAGAGGTGAGATCGGCCAAGTGGGTCAGGGCGAACCACCGTAGCGACCGGAACTGGGCCCGCCAGTGGGCAGAGGCCACAGGATCGTCGTGAAGGGACGGGGCGGGGACCGAGGCCATTGACGACGAGGAGAAGGAGGAGCGGCCGGCAAAGGCGTCCGGCGAGGCGGGGTCGGGTAAGATGGCGGACGCCCAGGCCGGGCATGGGCTCGTCCCTTGATTAGGGGTGTGGGTTCTGCCTTCCCCTGGAGCCGAATCCAGCGTCGATGGGGATGTGCCAGTGGGGTCGTCCGCGTCACTTGGACGACACCAGATTCCGAACATGACCCCGTCCGCATCTACAGTGATTTCGGCATCGAGGTCGGCTCGGTAATCGTCAAGCCGTAGAAACTCGTGGAGACAGGAAAACACCTCACGGCGCCGAACTGGGTCAGGGTCATCCAAGTACGAGTGGGCCACCCCATCAAGGCGACCGAGTGCCCGGTTTAGTAACTCCACTACGCGGTAAAACCCGGCGCGTTCGCAGCCAGCCAGGAAGTTATCTACCCGGAGCGGGAGCCGCATCCCGACCAGGGCCTGTAGGCCGAGTTCGCGAGCGGCTGTCGTACCACCATCCCGGGGTCCGTCGTCATCGGTCGGTCGGGCCGAATGCCCGTTACCGACAGCGGGCGAAGCCGGGAGGTTGGCCAAGCTGTATAGGACGCTGTCCTCGGCCAGCGCCTGACCTCCCGTTGTCTGCTGGTGGTATAGGGCGGCCAGGGGCGGCGCGAGGAGGAACCAAATGATAAACTCAATACGGGCGTCCGTGAGGTACACGAGCGGGTAGAGTTGGGCATAGTGGCGGGCCACCGTGGCGTACAGTAACTCTACGACGTTCAGCAAGTGGCACCAGCTCGTCAGATCCAACGGGACGTCGGCGTGGTTCGTCGTGTAGTACTTGAAAGCCGTGCGAGGCGAGGCGAAGAGCGTGGCCGCGGGCGGATCCCAGCTTAGAAACCCGCTGGCCTCGAGGGCGTAGTTGGTCAGGTGCAGAAGGGCGTCCACCACCGCTTGGCGGGCTGGTAGGCGACCATCAGCCTTGCGTAGAGTGGAGATCCCCGTCGAGGGCGGCGCCAAAGTAATATTTGCGAGGCTGGCGAGAGCCAACAGGTCGCCAAAGAAGAGGACGGTGGCGGTAGGGTCAACCGCAACTAGCAGAGCGAGAGCCGGGAGATCCGGATCGAGCAGGGCCCGTGACAGTGGCCAGTGCGTGGGGTCTAGGCTAAATCTCTCGTCGCCACGGTCCGATGCGTCGTTATCGCGCGGGATCACAGGGAGACAAAGGTAAGTCAGAATGTCTTGTCGCGCTCGCGTAGCCACAGGCTCAGGCCAGGGGTTGGCATGCGGGTAGGCCCGCCCGGCCAGCGTCTCGTAAACGTAACGCAGGATGCGCGTGTGCAGTGCGCGGGCTTCCTCGGCCACGCGGGCGACCCCGAGGTGGGGTGACAGTGGATTGTGGTGGAACGATGAGGTTGGCGACGGGGACGTCGAGGCCGAGACCTGAAACTCAGCGGCGGGCGACGTGGATCCGGCGTCGTCCCTAACCCCTCCACTCTGGTGCCACAGGGTGGCCAACCGGGCAAGCATCTCGTTCAGGGGGCGGACGAAATCGTACACGGCACGTGTCCAAGTGTATGCCATCACGTCATCGAACCGTTCGGCGCGGCACACCTGCAGCACACGGTGAATGTCGAAACTGGCAGCCGGGTCCAAGTGGAGAAGGTAAGGGGCGATACGGGGCAACCAACCACGGGGCGGGTAGGTATCAAGTAGGTCATGTACCAGTTCGGGGGGTACCGTGGACCGTGGCTGAATCCGGTCCACAAGGATATAAGGTTCCAGGGCCTCGACAAAAACCAGAGCCTGGTGGCCGGTACGGTAGACGCGGTACACGTCATCAAAGAGGTAGGCGAGGTCTGCCACGTGGCCCGTAGCCAGGCAGGCGTCGATAGAAGCCCGGGCTAGGCCCAGCAGGTCGTGATCGGCCGGCGTGTGGGCTCGGAACGCGAAGTTCAGGCTGGCCTGAATGAGCCCATGCAGGCGTTCGCGCAGGACGGCGCGGGCCTCGGCGGCACCGGCCGGCAGTCCGATCGTCAGCTCGAGCTCTGGCAGAAGGCGGGGCTCCCCGTCAGCAGAGGTTACCGCAAGCGGCTGAGACGAACTAGCCGCGGCGGGATCCGGCACGGTAGTCAGGAGCCGCGTGGCGGCCCGTATGGCGTCAATGTAGCGACCGTCGTCGAGGAGGCGTACGAGTCGCTCAGACCAGGTTAATAGGGCGACCGTCCGTACGGCATCACCGTCCAGGCCATACAGGCGGCCTTTGTGACAGCACAGGCCGGCCAGGGGTGGGTGCCAGGCCGGAAACCGCGCCACCACGGTACGCCCGTAGTGTCCGTACGGGGCGTGGACAGCGTTCAGGGTGCCTGGTGTAGTCCAGGCCAGAAGCACCCGTGCGTCGAACCAGTGGAGTATGTGAATGGTCGAGGGTAGGTCCGTGACGAGGACGGCCTCGCAGACCAAGCCGCGGGGCGCGTCACCCCGGCGAGGTCGTAGACGAAGGGCAAGTACGGTCAGGCGGGTCCCAACGGCGTAGGCCAACTGGGGGTCGGCGTCTGGGGTGATGGCCGGAAACCAGGCCAGGCAGCCGCCGGACGCCGTTTCTTGACCCATCAGTGCCGCAGCACTGGGTATGGGTACGCGGGCCACGATACGTTCGCGGGACTTTATCTGCATTACGGTTAAGGCTGTCGCATCCAGCACAGCCACAAGGCCTAACTTATCGGTGGCGTGGGGGTTGGGTCCGTAGGGCAGGGCCGCCATAGCGGTGTGTGGACCCTCCCAGGGTAGTTGGGTGGGTCGCGTATCCACGACGGGCCCCCACAGGCCACGGGTGAGGGTGCCCAGTTCGAGGCGGCCCGCGGCGTCGCCGACCACAAAGTGGGCGTGACCCACTCCCACGAAAGCCAGGTGGGTCACCGGGGCTGGGCCCGGGGGCCAGATGACGAACCGCCGGGCGCCCGTTTCCAAATCCCACTGGGCGAGGTGGCCGTCGGCGAAGCCAGCCAATACGTACTGCCGGTCGGGGGAGATTTGCAGCGCGGTGACAGCGCCGTGATGGCCAGCCTCGCGTTCCAGATCGTCGCCGGCCAGCACCCGGCGCAGGGCCGGTTCGGGGCCGGGGGCGTAGACAAGGATGAGACCGAAGGTGGTGCCAACCAGCAACACGTGAGCCGCGGCTAGGGCCGTCGGGTGGCCGAACCCACCGTAGACCCCGTAGGTGGCGCGGTACGCAGAGGGCAGGCGGGCCGCATCCCGGAGGATGTACCAGTGGTCCGCGTAGCGCGGATCGGTGGACGCCGAGTCCTCCAAAGGTGCTCCATTGACCCGGTCAAAGCCCTGGTTCATTTGAGCGGCGAGGTCGCCTGTGGGCTGAGCCGTAATGGCCCAACTGCCGTCGCTATCGTTGTCGTTGATGGTGGCGGTAGATTGGTTGAGTCGAGCGCCGGGTGTCACGGTAGAAGTCAGGTCCAGACGGTCGAGCGACGGGATTGAAGGGCTCTCGGGTACGGAGGATGAAATGGAGACGGCAAAGGAAGAGCGGCGGCCCGCGGCAGAGGCAACACTGCTGGGCCGTCCTGTCAACCGCAGGGCCAACCCGGTGGGACCGTCATCCACCACGTCGCCTTCTTCGCCACTGGACGAAGACTCGGCCAAGATATGATCGAGTGACAAGTCAGCGTCGAGAAACCGCCGGTATACCGCAAGCTCCTCAGCGATACGATCGGCCAAGAGTCGGGCGGTCCGATACGTCGGAGGCTTGGGCGTATGTAGTGGTAAGGATACCTCGGAGAGCACGCTACCGGCATCGGAGGCCGCTGCAGACCGGGACTCGCTGGGTACCGATGCCGGTATCGCCTGTGTGGTTCGCAAGTGCACGGCCAATTCGTCCAGGAGACCTTGGAGGACCAGGCAGGCCTGGGTCAGACGTACTGACGGGGCTGTGGGGAGGTCTGCTTCGGGAATGACGACCTGGCGGTGTTCAGCCGCAATGGCGGCAACGGGCCGCAGCCCATACGTGATGCCTGCTGCGCCCTGCCCCCGTGGTTCCCAGGGTAAGGGTGCGGCTAGACCCTCGGCGAACTCGGGTGGCGTGGTTGCCGGGGAGGCCATGGTGTAGAGGCGTGAGGCAACGTTACGGGATGGGAAGGGTGAAGCGTATGCAAATGAGAAAGCGATAAGTGTCCGTTGGGCGGAAGGGTGATGTAGACTGTCGCACCTTGAGACCGGAGTAGGGTCGAGTTAAATGCAGCGAGCAGGAGCGACGAAGTTTGACAGCTAAGTCAAATGCAGGCCGGCCCCCCCAGGGAATTGTCGGGGTACAAGGTCAGGACGCCCAGTGGGACTGGATGCGGATGTGTGACACTTGTTCGGGCTACGCATGGGTAATGTGACGCCCTTCGGCCAGGCGATTGCAGAGCCCCTCGACGCCCAGCTGTCAGGTCTCTTCGTATTCAGCTGCCAAGGCCCATTCTTCCAGAAAATCACTCAAATCTGCTTACTTTCCCCGGACGTGGACGTATGGAGGATAAGTGAGTACCTTGGACTCAGCTGGCTGTCTTTGCCGGGGCTCCTATCGGCACAGGGACTTGCCATTTACCATCTCAGCTTACGTGTCGCTTTTTGCATAATAGAATGGCTGGCCCTAGATTGCAAGCTTGACATAAGGAAATTTGGGGTTGACAATACGTCCAACTGGGTACCGTGATCTACTGGCCCATCCATCCTTTTTAATAACACAAGATGTAGTCTTCGCCACGGTAACTAGTGTCATGCTCCGACCCACTCGGACTTGCGATGGCTACCATTATGATGCACCCCTATGTTAATAAAGACATTTGTTTATGTATCCAAGATAAACACCAGGTGTTTGCATTCAAGCTGTGGAGAGGGGGAAGGTAATAAGGGCAAAATTGGCATAAGAGGGCTGGTCAGTCCCAGAACAGACGACAGTGATTTACAAAAGAAGGTATAGAAAAATGTTCACCGGAGGATGGTGTAGTAGGAAGGCTATGGTAAGAGAAGAGATAACGGGCAATGTAAAGATGAGGCCGATAGGAAACCTGCGAAGGTCAGGCCTAACGGGTTGGAAATCCAACGTCCGTAACTCCCAGGGTTGCATGCAGGGCAAGGACCGAAGGTCATAGCCCGACGACGGGTGAAGAAGCGGACAGGACGGTACGTGCCATTTGTTCGTACAGGTCCAGATATGATGCCGACACAGCAGGCGGACACACCCCGGCGGCCAGCGGACGGAGGTAGGCCAAATGGTGGAGCAGGGCGGCGACAGGCGCACTGTGGGCTGCGAGAAGGGCGGGCGCTGAGGATACCGCTGCGCTGGTTACAGGGGGCAACGATCCCGTGGCGGCCCCCGTCAGATCTTCCCGACTCGGGGCGACAGCGGCGGAGGGAACCAGGGCGGACGAATTGGCGTGCCAGCAACGATACTGCGCGTCCATCACCAAATTACCCACCAGGAACTCTAAGCGCCGCTCAATGTCGCTCGTGTACTGGTACAGCACACGGATGGCCCGGCTGTCGCCGGGACGGCGTTCAGTGACGGCACTGCCGCCTAACGGCAGGCTGGAAGCAGCAGGGGCGAAGAAAGTGCTGCTTGTGGACGCGGACGCAGCGGCGGATGAGGCTGCATTGGCGGCCGCAGGAACGGACGACTCGGTACTAGCCGCCGGGCTGAGAGAGACCAGGAGCATGGACAGACTGGTACCGCGGCGCTGCTCGCGCAAGACTTTCTCGAGGCTGGCGTCGACATCAACGGGGGAAAGGTCGGCGGACCCGCCCGCAGCGGTGCCGAGTACACGTAGTTCCAGGGCGCGACGGTGGGCGAGTCGGGCGGGCAGCGCAGCGCAGATCTGGCGGGCACGGTCGAATTCGCCGCGGGCGGCCAAGACGGCAGGTAGCAGAGACAGGTAAGTGATCTCCTGGCACAGTCGCACGTAGCGGCGCTCTAATTGGGAGAGCCCTGTGGCTCCCGACCGGTGGCGCTGGTGGATGGCGCGGGCTAGGTCGAGCGTCCGGGCCAAGAAACCTTCGCATTCGGCAGCCCGCCCGGCCTTGTGGGCCACCACTGCCAGGGCCACGTTGAGGTACCACTGCAGGAGGAGGGCGGTGTCGTCCGCCCCGTCGGGTCCGCCGGTGCGGACGTGGCCAAGGAGGTCAGTGAGCACGGTGGTGGTAATAGTCGAATCTCCCTGGTCGTCAGCGCGCAGGTAGTAGTCCAACTGGGCGCGGGTGCGATTTAGGGCGAACAAGGTTGCGCAGGTGCGCAGCGGGTCGGTAGGGTCGGCGAAAATCAGGCGAAGGCGGGGCCATTCGACAGTGTGTCCGCTGCTCCGTGTGAACGGCTTCCAATCTCCGTCAACGAAGAATGTGCGGGCCTCGGGTGCAGTGAGGAACCAGTCCCAGGCCGGGACGGTCACAACAGGCGTCGCCCGGCGGCTGGCCAGAGCCCAGCCCCAAACTCGACGCACCGCTAGGTTACGCAGGTAGCGAATGGCCACTGACTTGTGCACATGCATGGCCGCCACCAGCCAGGCCTGAGCCGGATCGAACCCCGGGGCGGTTGCGCCCAGCCCGACAGCCCGCAGCCACGTGTACAGCTTCATCACACTGGGTAGGGCCACGTCCTCGTGGAAGAGCTGCAACTCACTAAGGCGCAACCAGCCCCGAGAAAGGTCCAATGCGTGGGCTTCGGGCAGGCAGGCCCGCGGGGCGATCAGCCGGGTCAGTTCCCCGGCCAAGCGCAGGGCCATGGTGTGGTAGGACCGCGGGAGAGGCGTACCGCTCAGTTCGCTCACGCCGTGCAGCTGTTGGGCGTAGGCTACGCCAATTATTGTCTTGGCTGGGCGGATGCGGGAGCGGCGAGAGGTGCCTTCGGTGGACCCAGCGACGGTGGTCGTGCCCGACGGGTGTACGTCGGTGGTGGTCGTTGTGGTCGAGGCGGTGGTGGTGCTGCCGTACCGGACACGCCAGGTGCGGGCTGCTTTGGCTCGACGGTCCCTGCCAAACCAGTCGTCGTAGAAGAGTAGGCCGGCAAGGCAGGTCACGAAAAGGATCACCCGCAGCCAGCGGAACAGGTCGCCCAGGTGGACGGCGTGGCCTGCATAGTGGCTTAGCTGACCGACAAACGGCAAAGCACTCAGCGTACGGTGCTCGTGGGTGTCACCATGGCCATGCGGCGCTGCCAAGAAAAAACTGGCACAGAGGAGTCCGCCGAGGAGGGCACGGCCGGGGAAGCCCGTCGGACGAGTAGGGCCCGGTGGCCCGCGGGCGTCGACGGCGTGGGCAGGGGCCATATCGGTACCGGACCCGCCGTCCGAATCGCTGCTGCTGCTTGTGCTTAACGCGGACGATGGGACTGGCTCGGTTAGGGTGTGGGCGGGAGGCGAGCCGGACGCAGTCGAGTGCGGCGGGGTGAGGGCCTGTTCCTCGCCGTACTCGTCGGCCAGGGCCAACGAGGTTTGCAGTTGCAGAATGTAGGCGTCCGCGTGGGCCTGGCTGGACTGCTGGATCTGGAGGAGGCGGGAGTCGGCGTCAGGGACGTGGGTAGTCGCCAGGACGTGCAGGGCCTCCACCTGGCGGCGTAGGCGGTCGTTGGCGCGACGCAAGTGCCACACGTATTCGGTGGCCTTTCGTAGGACCGTGGCTTTGTTGAGTTTGGCGGCAGGCGCAATTCCGTCCACCTCCTTAGGTAGGTTCTTGGTGTTCTTGAGGGTTTTGCTCTCGCGCAGCGGGGGCTCCTGCGCTGTGGCGGCAGTGGCCTGGTTCTCCTCGTCCTTAATCTGCTGCACGTGTACCAGGGCTGGGATGGAATCCTTTAACTCGCGGATACGGTCGTTGATGTTATTGCGGTAGCGGCGCTCGATGGCGTTGTGCGCGATCCGGCGCTGGTTGCGCACCGGTGGAGCCCCCGGTGGGCCGTCCACCAGCGTATTAGGGTCAACAGGAAGGGTGGCCGCAGCCAGGGGCCGGAGTGTGTTGACAGGCGCGGGGGCAGGAGAGCTGGTCTGCAGGCCCCAGGCCGGAGCCAGCTCTTTACGTGGGCCCACCGAGGCGGACGGCCCCACCGGCGGCGGTGATGACAATGCGGATTCCCCTTGGGGCGGGGAGAGCGGCGGGGACGGCGGGGCGGTACGCTTACGGGTACGTTTACTTGGGGCGCGGACAGGGGTTTTCTTCTGCTTCTTGGCCCCGGCGTCAGCAGCCGGTCCTTGGGCGGGGTTAGCGTCGGCGGGCGGGCGCTTGTCCCCGGTCAGCGGCAACGCCGTCTTCCGCGGCTCCGAATGCGCTGGGGAGGCCACCGTGGCAGTAGTGGTGGACGTGGATGGTGACGAAGTGGAAGGACCGGTGGACATTGACAGCAGGTCATCCAGCAAGGCTGTGGAGGTCAAATCACCGGGGACCACGGTCCCAGTGGGGGACATGGAACCCTCTGCCGTGCCCGCATAGGACATTGTGGCCAGCGTCCCAGCTGGAGAGGAGAACGAGTGGTGAGGAGCAGGATAACCAGCCAAGGCGGCGCCGTGGCCGCCGAAGAGACCGAAGGTGTCGGCGTGCGGAGACAGAAGGAGGTCCTGCATCGAAGCGTGAAAGCCCGGCGTGGTCGGGGTCAGGGCGAAGTTGAAGTCGTGGCTGCTGGGCAGGGCCGGCAGGGGGGTCAGGGGCAACGTGGGGTGATGGTGGTTGCCACCGAAGCCGGTGCCAAGAGCCAAGTGTTGCTGCTGCTGCTGCTGCTGTGCCTGGCAGAGGGCGTCCACGATGTGGCTGTAGGTGCTGAGGTCGGTGCCGTCCAGGAACGACGTGGGTAGGCCGTAGTTGGGGTTGAACAGGAACGGGTTGGCGTCGGCCGGCGACATGGCGGCGGGGACCTCGCGGCTACCAGCCTGGGCTTCGTCGGGAGGACCGGTGCCAGGCGAATCCATCGGCGCTAAAGTGACGGTGCTGAGTGTGGGGGGTATAGAAAGGTTGAACCGAGGCGCAGTATGCCTTGGTAGGGGCAATAAAGAGTTCGTGAGGCCAAAGTAAGGTCGGAGTGAAGTAAGCTAGTCAGGGGAGTCAAGAAGGTGGCGGGGGGGTTAGATTCAACAGGCCAGAGAGCAGTAACGTGGCTGACAGGGCGAGGCGGGAAACGGAGTAAACTTGGCGGTGAGGAAAATATCGTGTTGGCGATGGCGTGATGGGCAGGGGCGGACCGGAAGAGCTTTGCAGTGAGCCGGGGACGGGATATGTAAAAAAACGATTCGGAAGCAATTGTTGGGGAGAAAGGTCTAAGCTTGGCAAGGTGGATTCTAGCCGTCCTAGGGTGCTTGGACAATTGAGTGTGTTGAGAGATGGGAGGGGCAGGCGGTGGGCTACTTGCGACAGCGGCTGGCTATGAGGGCCAGTCGACTCACACCCAGTCGTGGTCCTGGACAACATATATGCCCTTGAAACGTTTCGCCCCCTCCCTGCTTCGAGGCGGCCCTAGTAGGGGTTGCGTGGGAGCCGGGTGAGTCCTCTTCCCGTTCACTGCCTGGGCACGGTGGGATGCACAACCCCACGGTGGCGCCGGGCCTAACTGTCTGCAGTTGGGACTTCCCCGCCGGCAGAATAGTCGGAAAATCCGGGGCAGAAAAAATGGCATGATGGTGATGGTAACAGGAACGGCGCCAAGGCGGCAGCGCTGATAAGCGGGGCTGTATTAGCTGCGGCCTCTGGCCACACGGTAGTCTGCCATGCTAGTGGTGGACGGGGCGTGGTGGTGCACTCAGCAATTACCGAGCAGCTCTCGGCATGACGTGGCGTAGCCAAGGTGCTCCCAAACCAGTAGGCCTACACGCTCCGACGTGGCCTACGTTGTCGTGTACAATCAAGACACAGCTAACCGGCCTAAGCGGGTGTCTGGTGCGTATGTTACCGGTACCCGAAGCCCAGGTCTAATCATTTAGCGCTGGTTATCTGAACTCCATCACCTCTAGGCCCCATCTCGTGGGGGCAGAGGGCGTATGAAATCAGTGTGAAAAGGGGGGCAGGGCGGTGGCAGAGGTGGCCTACGGTACAACCAAGGAGAAAAGCACATTAAACTACTAAGATTGGGAACTTGTGATTGGGTATCAGAATATCATCCCACTTTACTTTCTAGTCGATGGCCGATGGTGGGTAAAAAGACGGCAAGGGAGACCGCCATTGCTGTGGAAATAATCCCATAGCGGTAAGGGGGAGGAGTGGAAGTCACGCGGGTTCCACAAGGTTAACGCGGCTTGGTTTGCGCAGTGTTTAGTACACTGAAAGGGTTTAACGAAAAGGCAATACCTATGGTCCAGTATTAGGGTGAGTTAACGTGTAATCGTGCATATGTCAAGGCAGTGAACAGCTGACACTGACATGAGTGTAAATCACCAATTGTACCGTAGATAGGTAATCCGTTGAAAATGCATCCAAGCGATTGAACTATTGGGCCTGCCGTTTAAATTCGCCAACGCTACCCCTATACCACCGTATTCACATAGCTCAACGCGCTCGCTGGGTTTAGCTGGGTTGTCTATCCCCCAAGACCTAACCCGGCCGCCAAGGCGCAATATGCCCATCCTACAGCTCGGATAGTTTAATGGTACATTAGGGCGTGTTAACCCGATACTCCTTTTTTGTTTGCATTGGTCAGTCAGAAGCACATCTAAAAAGCGTGTACTAAATTCTCTACAGCACCATCATCTATGATAGTCGTAGGGCAATGACACATATATATTATCCTGGATTGTGTTCTGAGGACTACTAATAAGCCACATGTGGTCGCTGTTCAGGCAAGGTACCTGTGGGTTATGAGAAATTGGTGGCTAGGGACCGACGGGTTCCTTGGGAAAGATGGGCGTGGCATTTCTATAGGTGATTCCATATGTTTTGAGGCATTCAAAATTAAATGATGTTTACTTATAATAACTACCACCACTCTGTACCACTCGGCGAGCTCTTTCTATCCAGCTATCATCACAGGCTCTAGAGTCATGTGGCTGGAGCTTGGCTAGCTCCGACTGCCAAGCGTCCATCACCTCCTCCAGTGTGGTGAACTTCCTACCCAGAAGTCGCAGAGGGGCCAGGTTAGCAGGACTGGCAGAAGTATGACTTCGGTGCCGAAAATGTAGGCACAAGTAGCTGTAGTGCAATGCGGTGATGCATTATCGTGGTAGGGCCGCAGAGTGTGGTAATCTTGACTTTCACATACCTTTGTCCAGGCCTGGGGCATAGGCTTCAGCCCGCACTTTACGCAGTGGCCAGCAGAGACTTTGGCATCAGAGGACTTGGCACTCAGGTGTCACAGGCCGTGTCTGGCAAGACATTGGGTCAGCATAACATTGGGTGTGGTACGGCCTCAGTGGGTCTCAGTTAGGGCAGGGCCACCTTTAGGACACCACCTCCGGTGACTAGAGCCAGTAGAGGGAATCATAAAAGTGCACCCATGTCTCATTGCCTGTGACAATGGAGTCTAGCAGGTAGTCACTGGCCCCATCGGACTCCTCCAGGAACTCGGTAGTAAAACGTATTCGCTGGTGGCAATGGTCGTCGGTGAGGTTGTGGGGACCCAGCAATTGAAATGGCTGTGCAATTCCAGGTCCTGACACAGGCCATTGCGCATGGTATTAGGAGAAGTGTGGCAGGTATGGGCCAGTTGCTCAGCAGTCAGTCGAGGGGCTTTCCCCAGCCGTCTCAGGATTACGTTCCCATAATATCCACCAAAGTCATCCGATGGGCGGCCAGAACGAGGGTCAGCTTCAAAAGAGTGGTGATCTGTGTGAAAGCAAGCCAGCTACCTGTCAACGGTGGAGTGGCTAGGGGCAGCCGGGCCCTGTGCGATAGTCAAAACATTTAGAATAGCATCTGCCTTGTGGCCCTCCAGATAGTAAATAAATATAAGAACCCCATACATCACGCCTAGTTAATTAAGGCGGAGTGGGGGAGGGGGGCTTTGAAAAAGTAGACATGATGGATGGTTAAAAAAGCAAAGCGTGAGGCCAAAAATGGTTCAATCCCGGAATGGTTAATACCAATCGACTCGACATCGTTGATTCTCTGAGGCTTTATCTAAAACTCTGCGATCTGGGGCCTTCAGCCTAAAATTGACTGATGGAGCTATTTCACCTATATTGACAGTATGAGGCAATAGAGAAGACGATCGAAGAAAGTGGGATATCACAGTTGCTTCCTGCCCGACAATAATTATTTCCTTCGGTCCTAACATTCCAACCATAAAACCTTCATCCTTTGTGGATCTTGTATACCTTTACTTAAGACGGCTTAGGTGTGCTGAAGAGGGGTTTATAATATACGAATATATAAATTATGTAGGCATGACGAAGTCCTTTTGAGCTAGCATCGCTAATGGTTTTTAACTTGGTGCATCCACACGTGACAACGGATAACTTGTGTATCGCCGCGGTCGATTATTGCCCGCCAGCGGTTACAATAAGGCAACTATACCCCAAACCTATCTTGTCGAGAAGCAGTAGGGTGGGTATTAGGACTAAGACGAAGCTAGGTGTATGCCAACTTCCTACAAGTCGCCAGTTAATCTTTTACAACATGACACGCCAAGGTCCATCCAGGTACCCTTGCCACTGGACAACGGCCAATATGGGTCTACCTTAACTGGGGCTTGTTGGTATACGGTATAGCCATGGTAGTGGGCGTTAGGCCTTGGGCTGAACACTCCAGGTAACCTTTCTCTGCAAAGACATGATATAGTTGGGGCCCAGAGCATGCGCCACGGCCTCTGAGATACTAATGGTTCCCGACATGCAACCGACGCAGGTGGTCATAATGGTAGCGGTGACCGGCGGACAGCCTTCGGCAGATACGACCACCTGGCGGCCACAAAGAGGGTTGTGGTTCGTACCGGCCAGCGTATTATTCATGAAGTACGGATTCTATGGTAAGGGATATCAATAACGAGAGCGCAGGATGAACGGTGGTTAGTGGTACTCTCTAGGTGAATATAATTGTGTGGGGGGGCTCGAATCAGACAAAATACCAATAGTAGGTATGGTAGGAAGGTAAGCTCAGGGAGACATTGACTTACTGGCCCAACCCAGAGGGTGCTGTCATCCCATTTGATGTTACAAGTGCCGATGGTAGCTTTTTCTACCACATAGGAGGCACCAGTGAAGGTTGTAGTGGGCTCCTGGGCGGTTACAGAGAATCCCCCAATGGCAGCAGCGACAACGGCAAACTGAATGGCTTTCATTGTGGGGAGGGGGATTGGGCGAAGCTGTCGTAGCCAACGGTTATTGTGACGGAGCGTCGAAAGCCGGGACCGTCGAAAACAAGCTAGTAGCGCTGGTAGATGGAGAGTTGGGTGAAGCCGGGATTAGAGAAAAAGAGTGGGTTGAGATTTATAGTCGTTAGAGACCGTGCGAAGTCGGCAGTTTATATACAACATTGGACCCGGACAGTCTAAGGCCTGTGCAGCTATAAGACTCTCCCCGTGCCCTAATATTTTTCAAGGGGGGAGTGCCATTTTTTCTAGCCCAGGCCTAGTCGACCTTCTCTGTCACTAGGAGTTCGATCGTCCTCATTAATCAGTGAGCTGGGCGGGGGATGGCCTACCGACAGACACAGGTGTTACCCTACCACTCATAAAGCGGGGTACTGGTGCGGCTGGGACCCCTAGTTAACGGGTCATTGAAATGATTGTCTGGTCTATAGTGGGTGGACCGAGGGCCCAGACTTGATCCGAGACCTTAGAAATAGTTAATTTACACCGCCGCTTTATTGTATACTTATATATCATCCCTCTCTTTTCTCTGCCCAGGGCCTCGCTCCACCTCATTGAACAATTGCGCAGAGAAAAACTCGACCGTTCACTGCTACGAATTGGTACCCTCCTGCCATTTAACGTCTGCTGAGTGGCTGTGCTCGGACTCCGTCCAAGAATTTTTCAGCCGCTAACTTCTCTGAAGGGGGGGGGTTGTTTTTCTCTTGCCAATGCTTAGCGGCCGTGACGGGGCAATCGCGAGACCGTTGCTGGGAAAGTTTATTTCATGGCAGTAGTTGTTTATAGCTCCTCATAGCATGCCCCCAACATACATTTGACTGCAGGTTTTAATTATGGCTGAAGCCGTCCAGAGCGTCTATTATTGCATTAGAGGGTTTTGCTTTTATGGCTTTAATGACAGGGGAGAGGAGGGGCGGATAATAAGACGTGATGGACAGTGCCAGCTTTGGTGTCTCGTCAATGGAAACATCATGGCGCTGAGCCCATGCATAATTAAAATCGCAGGTTATTATTTTACTAGTGGATATGTGCAAAATGAGGAACGTACTGGATTGACCTAGTGTACACTATCATTTCATGGAAAAGCCACACGACTCGAGGGAGGTAGGATGAAGGATGAGTGGGACTCCGGTTGCAGGTCTCAAGTCACCACGGCTGACAGAATGAGTAGCGTCGAGGTGAAAATTTTGTCTCCCCGTTTTACCGGTTGTCCAGAGGGAGAGAAGTCCCACACCAAACCATCCAATCTATCAAGGGCGGGGGGCTTATCTGGTCGGCGCTCAAGATTGAAGGGGAGGACCCGATCAACGTCAATTTAATTTGAGAATATCGCACATCAAAAGCGTATCCCTTCATCTCCCCCTCCCCCCCGCTCTCACCTAACTTCGCGCTGTCTGCTACACACACTGCGCCTGTCCGATCGACTTTCCCCCAGCCCCCTGCTGGACCGCCCAACAATGCCATGCCCAAACTTTCCCCTTTGCGCCTCATTCCTCAAGACTGATGCTCCCCCCTTCCCTTCGGAGCGCCCGGGCGATCACGAGTCGATTCAAGGACTGGGTGCGCCTCATTGACATGACCTAGGATCCCCGATTTGAGCAAGAGGGGGATAAGTATGCAAGGCCAACAGCGATGCGACGAAGAGGGTGGCGATATGGAAGGTCTAGTCACTCGTGAGGAAAATAACGGTTGGGATAGGATAGGTCAATTATGCATATCTTCTTTAGAGGGCACCGAATGAATGGCCCATCCGACAGCTTCAAACGGCTTCTGTATGAATCGACGCAGCTGGCTATCTACGGCGATGAGACTAAACAATATATATGGCCTTTCCATGCAAGTCAAACGTCTAGTTAAGCCCATGTTCTATGTATCCCCTATGCTCGAACACATGTCTTCCGCAGTTGACACAGCTGCCCTTCAGAGTTCCTCAATGTTCATAGCATTTTACGCATCTCATTCCCTTACATCTATAATACCCAGTGAATAAATGACCTACTAATTATTATTGAATTTCAACGGCACCCCCTGCTGACGT